>UCOK01018783.1:0-200424 GCA_900474325.1 Synergus umbraculus | reverse complement strand
GATTATTATCTTGAATTTTTACCGCGAATTCAACAGAAAAAATAATTAATTCATCTTGTATTTCTTCACCTAGAGCGATTCAATTTCATAGATTGATGTATAAAAAACATTGCGAAAATATAATACTTTTTTAAAAAGTCGAAAATAAGGAAGATATTATGGTTTAATTCATTTTGTTGGTTTTAGCTGAAATTAATACATCATTTTTTTTCAAAAGGAACAAATATTTTTGAAAGCACCTTCAATTGTTTAAATTTTATATATCCTCAGTAATCCGGCAAATCGGAAAGAAATTCCACCAATCACCAGTCACAAATAATAAAAATCACCTTATTCAAAGGCCAAGGCCGACACATAACATCTTAACTACAACTGAACACACTGAGATGTGGAACCTACGTATTCACAATAGTAGTATGCGGTAGCATCACTATCATTTCGCCGGTAGCACTGCTCCCAGTAAAAACGCTGTATCTGCTCATCATTCTCGTAATCATTGTGATAACACATTCTCATCTGATACTGAGACACAACGTTCTCATAGATTTGCTCAGGTTGTTGATGTAGTTGCTGGTACTGCTGCTGGTACTGGTATTGGTACTGATAGTGGTGTTGTTGATGATGCTGAAGTTTATTTTGATGGTGCTGAAGTTGTTGAGACTGATGATTTTTGTATTGTTGGTGTTTGAGTTGCTCCAGTTGATATTGGTATTGATTTTGATGATGATGCTGTTGCTGCAGCTGCTGATGCTGAGCGTAGCTCTGATTGTATTTGTCAACATAAGTACGATATTGTTGCGCCGGTACCAGTACACAGAGGGTGTACTGTCGGTCCATGCCGGTATGCTAGGACAGATCTTCCTCCCTCGGCTCCAAGGATCCAAAGATCACCTCATCTTCGCGAAGGCCTCTACCAGACTGGTCGGTTACGGGCCCGAAATTCCGATCCCCACCTCCGGGGCTCAATTTTTAAGGGATCCCCTTTTTTCCCTTTTTTACCTCTCTTTCTTCGCTTCTTGCACGGCCTGCTGCTTCTGCTTCTGCTCCTCCTTCCCCTTCTCCTCCTATCTGCTTCTCCTTCTCCAATCCTCTTCTTCCTCTCTACATCTCTTCTCCTTCTCTTTTGCTCCCACCCTTCTTCAAGATCGTCTACTCTTGAACTCCTCTTGCCGCCCCACCTGCCTTTCTTCCACGGTGTAAAAAGGCGGGCCTCATCTCGGGGCCCGCAGGAACGTATCTACGAGTCTGGAACGGACCCAATCGTTACCATTTATTTTCAATTTACATTCCATCCTTATTGAAAACTCTTTTCGCTATTTCATCCCGGTTATTATGTTTTCCGATTACATCTTCTTGAATTCATTATTATCAATCTTCCCAATGTATTAATGTGTCTTTCAAACAGAAAGTATCTTTCCAAACAGAAGCTTGGACAGAGTTTTAAGTGTGGAGCAGAGATATTCCTAAGCAAATCTAGTTCGCATGTGTAATGTGTATACATGCAGGTGATTCGTTTATTATTCGCATATTGGCATAACGAGGGAGAGCGTGGGGCACCCCGAGGTCAGAATTCGATCCTGACATGGTTCCACCTCGGACGGTAGTAGAACCGACCTTGAGTCGCGCATTATGCCCCGTCCTTGTTGGAATTTCTGGGCCCATGGACCCATCAGCATGTCTCCGATCATCTACGATGCCGAGAGGAACTTGGATCTCTTTTACTCTTTTTCGCTCTTTCTCTCTCTCCCTCTCTTTCTTTTATATAGTATACAAGAGGCAAAGGGGTCCCATGTGCATACTTCTCGGTCCATGTTATTATTGCTGGACTCAGATACTATCGCGCAAGTTGCTTTCGCCTCGCGGTAAAGATTCGCTATAGAGCTCTCCATGGATCATGCGTAAGACTTGACGTACCTACTCGATATGTATAGGGTGCTCCGAATACTTTCAACTTCATGTACCGCACTTGATTACTGTACAATGTCAGGTTAAAAATGTCCATTTCAAATCGTAGAGATCATGCCCAACCAGCAAAATTCCAGAGTTGGCTTTATTTGCATTGTAACGTTTGCGGGACGCCCACCAAACATATAAGGAAGAAATGTGTACAGCAAGATCGCAACAAATGCATTCCGGTCTAGGTCTAGGCGTCTAGCTCGGCTCGAAGATAGAAGCGAGTGAGAGAGAAAGACAAATGTAGAGAGAGCAATGAGGGAGAGCATGCGAAAAAGAGGCAGATGAGCAACAAAGACAAAGAAGGCCTCATATAAGCGGCTGCGATTTATACCGTTCGGCTCGGTATGCTAGACCAGAATTGAAACTGCTGATGCTGAATTCCAGAGTCAAACGAGTCCAAGACGAGATTACACTCGACGGCCCTTGATTTTCCCTCCGGGGATGTTTATAAATGATCAGATACCAGGGGTTGACCAATCCACTTTTGAGATTATGCAAGATTTCAGTGAATTTCGCGAATTTTAAAGCATTTTAAAGATTTTAAAAGATTTTTTTAAGAGTACAGAATAATTTAAATTTAATTATATCATATTTTACATACAAATATTTTTCTCAATCGGAAAAATATTAGGATTTTACTAAGTTTTTTGCATCAGATTTAGGACCTTACATAATGCAGGATAATAATTGTACAATTTATTAATTCAATAAGTCTGGCAAATTCTATAGAAATTGACTTTACACCTAAACCCAAGAAATTTAAGAAATATTAATTATTTTGAAAGTTTTTAATCTACATCATTGAGAAAAATGAATTGCATTGTACCGTTTATATTCTTGGAGAGTTTACTATGGGACAGCGATCTAGATATTAAACCGTACAATCTGGATGTTAAACCGTATAATCTATATTTTGAGTTTTATAATTCAAGATTTTAGAAATTAACATCCAGATTATACGGTTTAACATCCAGATTGTACGGTTTAATATCTAGATCGCTGTCCCATAGTTAACCTTCTAAGGTATTAAACGGTACAATCCATTTTTCTCAGTGTAATTAAAGAAAAATTATCTTTGACATATTTAAATTAAAAAAACTTAAGCGATCATCGCAGAACAAGTTATCCCATTATTCCAACCGGTAACGTATTTTGCGGGACTTGAAATTTTTAATTCTAAAGCGTTTCAAGGGATTTCAAAAGATCGTAAAGGTAATACAGTATATAATGAATGATATAATCAATTATCGCGAACACCTTGTGTGTTAGGTGCCTTGAATTATGTCTACTCAAAATCTACGGAAACTTCCTAAAGTTGAAAGAGAGCAAAAGCCTCGGCAAAAGCACCATGTAACTTGTATCTATAATTTGTAATGTGTGGGTTGCGGTAGTATCAGTGGCTCCATCTTGACTCGGTTCGCGATTTTAGCGAGGTTCAAAAGGGGAGTTGAAGACCCGCATCGCGCGCAAACCCTGTGAAATGAATAACATCTTCTCTTGCGAGGCTAGTAGAGCTCAAGAACTCCGTAGGGAGCGAGGGAGATGGAAGGGTCGAGAAAAGGAACAAGTGAAAGAAAAAAAAATAGCAAAAAGAAAAGACCGAGAAGAAAGAAGGAAAAGGAGTTACGAACGATCGAGCATTGCACTAGAACGCGAGAGCACGGAAGAGCGAAAGAGAGATAAAGACTGTCTTTCGCTTGCTTTTGCTCGTGCAAAAGAAGGGAAAGGAGAGCTAAAGAGAGAAAGAGAGAGCTATAGTAGAGCTCAAGACGCAAGAGCGCTACAGAAGATGGAGCGGGGAAAGGGTGATGAGGCCGGGAAGAAGAGGGGGAGGGTTGGAATGCAGCCGAGTGAGGAATTCCGGCCCCTCCCGCATATTTATCTGAACGCGACTTGGAGCCTCGAGGCCCTGGAGAGAGGCCCCTTTTATAGTGTGGGGTTGCCAGTGTACGGAGGAGCAAGGATCGCCAGAGCGAGCGAGTAAATCCAGTATGGTTATACTAGCACAAGAATGACGGCGTTTGTTGTAATTAGCTAAGGAATATATACGACTATGGATACGGAGAAGCAAGCAGTCTTCAAAATCGTAAAAACGAAGTCTTAAAAATAGGAATGGCTTAATTTGATTTGGGCTTATTCAGTTATTTAGACGGTTAAGACAACACAGTGTCTTCAATTTAGTCAATGTCTCCTGAAAACAAACATGAAGACATTTACTTGGTGATAATGATAATTAAGCTGATAATTAAACTGATAATCGAAGGTTCTAAGAGATTGAAAAAGTCGATAATTTGTCTGAGACACAATAGTGAAAAGCGCGGTAAACTATATGCTTTGTAAACACGGCAGACTTTTTTTGCTTTTGAGTAAAAGAGTCTGAAGATGCAAAGCTTTGAAAAGGACGACAAGTGTATCAAAATGAATGCTACTAAAAATGTGCGATCGATTTGACACGCACATCGAGAGAACTATAAAAAGTGGTAGCAATCGAGCACAATAATTTTCAACGTTGAAACCTTTCGGAGAATTTAGACTTCATCTGAGAGTCGATGGAAGCTCGAGGGGTTAGGGAGGCTTACCAACAATAAAAATGGTAAAAGAGAAAAAAAAAACGAATGGACTGCGACCGCTCTGTTGAAGATTAAAATGATTAGGTTGAGGGTTAGAGATCGCTACCAGGCGCTCACGTGATTGCCCTGTGGCTACCGAATTCCGTGCGAGATCGTTTGGGCCTGACACAAGGAGAGGGGCTCGTGGCCCAAAGCAAGGCCCAAAGTCGTCTCACCGAAGGTCGTATCAGTCTCTCGCCACGCATGAATTCTCAAAGACATTCCAGTCGTACACTTTTGTCACCTCGTGAGCCCAGCTGCACTTTGACAATTGCACTGGCCTGGAACAGCGGGAACTCGGAAAGAATGTATTTGTCAGGTTCAATTTTTTCTATAAAGCAAACCGGAACAAAAGCGCACTTGCTATACAAACAAGATTCGAATCAGAATGTCTGTCCTTCTTGCACTTTCGCTTCATTTTTTTATCTCTCTTTATTCCACTCATGGCGAGTCTGATTCCCTGACTCGTGAATCACGAGCAGTCAGGATAAATCCGACGAATCTCTATGCGAGTTGATTCGAAAGTGAATCGCCCCTTGCATACAGGGTGTCTCGAAGACAAAAGCTACTTTCGGGCTATTAAGGGAAACTAAAGTGTTTTCAATAAGAAACTTGACATCATTTCGTCACCCTTCTTTCAATATTTTTCAATCAAAACAATTTACTAGTGCCTAATCATATTTTCGTATTGCACTTATTAGTATCAAAATTTTAATGTTTAAATAATTTTGGTACCACTTTTTCGCGATAACCTTGTACGAGAGAAGGAAGGTCATCTATAGTAATGTTAGGTTTTTTTTCGTCGTCTGGAGCCCAACCACACTTGGAGGATGTTAGGGATTGATATCATAGTCCTACGACTAGATATTATTATTTTTATATTATGTATTTATTATTTATGCATGGCTGGTCTTAGTGTTGACTGCAATTGCTTTTGCAGAAGGCAAAATAGCGAGAGGGAAAAAGTAAAAGAGATGAAAAGAGATAATGGCAAAGGAGGAAGATAATATAATAAGATCCGGTTTTTGACCTGCGTTCCATACAAGCAGGTATGCAAGTCGATCTGAGATACTTTGCCAGAGCAGTATAACAAAAGATCTACATAATATGAGTTTTGCGAAATTCTCTGGCAGGTCTTTGGATATGAAAAATCGCGAAAAAGCGAATTAGTGTATATAAACTAATAATTGAAACCAATGAAGGATATAGGATAAGTTTGCAATGACTGCAGAGAAATGAAGCTTCTAATGTAGAATTTAGAAGAACTTGGAAGAACGTATAATAAATACTTGTCCTTGCAAATATGAAACGAGGTTCAATTTTATGGGGGGAGGAGATATTGGCCCCAGAGAACCCAGTCCGCCGTTCAAGAATTGAGAGAAGAGGGCTGACGTTCGAGAAAGGAATTTCTTCGGTCGGACAGCTGCTGCCGAACAAAGAGCAAAGGTTTTAAAGGAAGAATTTTTCAAGGCGCACGTGGCCCACGAGAATGCGAAAAGGAGCGAAAAAAAAATAAGAGAGGACTAAAACAAGAATATAAGATATATTAACGCGTGACCTTTATTCTCTATGGATTTTTTTTCATAAATTTGATTTCTATCACATAATCCTAAAAGGGGAAGTATATTTTTCGAAATATTCGGTTTTTATATCTAGAAGTAAACAACTTTTGAAAGAAAGATTATATAGTTTTATAAGTTGTAATTTTGTGGAATAAAATGTCACGTAAATTCGCACACTCGAGGATCCTTTTCCGATAAGTATATACAGATGTTCATTTTTCGAATTCGATAACGCACTCAACCTCTCACATTCCGCAATGACTTTCATAATCGTATTTCATTCTCTGCAATATTTTCATTTGCTTTAATCGAATTTGAAAAATCTTTATTTAGAGTATAAAAACGAACCTCTAAGAATCATTCACAACATCAGATATAAACCAAACGTATAATGTATGTGTTAATAGAGAAAGAATTTCGTTAGCTGAAAAACAATTATGACTCATTTCGTATGAATTCCGTGCATGAGAGATTTAAACTTGAGTGGAAAACCCGAGATGTTAAGTAAGATAATGATTTATTAATTGAATTGAAAAACAAAATGAATTCTTTCATTAATTTTCTGGTTCGTCCCTGTTCTCTGCGACCCTCGAGATTCGAGAGGAATATGTATGTAGTTTGAAACGAGTAGTTCCCGCGTGACTTTATTGTATGTTCGCAACACAGGCCTGCATAATCATAAATAATTATTCTTTGATTTCATTAAACTCAGCTTTATTGCTGGCTTCCTTCGTGTTACGTGCCCATGTGCGGCCTATGACAAACCTTAACAGACACGTTAAGTCTAATTAAAGATAATAACGAAATCGTACTCATTTACTCACTACATAAGGATGGTCGCAAAAATCAAACATTATATCAATTTGATTTTATAATTTACCAATTATTTGCACAAATACGGGTCATTTATTAAAATTTTAAGTTTCAAGTGAAAAGAGAGAAGATTTCGCTAATTTTCTGCAAAGTGGAATTCAACGAATTTAAGGCTTGACGTTCCCACACTGCACGAAAGTGAATATTTTATTATAAAAACAATAGGTAAACTCCTGCACCACTTTGTGGGAAACAGTACATTGTCCTGCACTTTAAACACCGTATACGCTTATAATGAAAATAATTCGTATAACTCAGATATTCTAATAACTTTAAATTAGTTGCCACATAAATTAGAGATATAGTAGAATTATTTAAAGAGAGTAGAAATACAGGCATGTTGTTAATATTGATTTTTTAAAGTGGACGCACTGTACTGCTTTTTCGAGGCATGTGTGCCTCTTTCCGCGTAAAATGAACTGACTTCCAGGGTAATGACCACCCTCCGTTATTTCTAAATTCTAACTACAGACCTGCAGCTTTGCAAGTACGTGTTCGCGTTTGCATGCGTTCACAATATGTTCATATAACCTCGATTTTATACGTGTGTATTTAGTAGTACATAGTATACATACATGCATATAAGCAGATGCTTATAGCGTGCAGCAGCTCGCACTATAAAGCTTCGTTTTACACCAAGAAGTACAGTACGCAATTGAGAATATTTGTGCGAGTACAGCGAATATTTTGCTACGCTATGTGCGACCAGTGACCAAATTTCAATGAGAATACAATCAAAATAGTAAAAATGATAGCAAATTCCTTGCGCTTATTTAAGAAAAGAACTTTAGTTGAGCTGCAATATATTAGGACCAATATTTAAAGAAAGAGAGAGGAATTATAATAATCGCTTATATTACGCTATACCCGCAGTCATTAGGACAACATTAAAGAATTGATGACTCCTGTTCAAGGAATAAGAGAACCTTGCTTAAGGTTTCTTATCAGCTTCTTTTCATAGAAAGAATTTACCGCGAGACATCTTGATAGATCAGCAGGAATGCATTTAACTTCTTTGTACTCATATGTATTAAAAATATGTCACTATAGTATATGGAGAACTAGTTCGACTATATAGACATTTGTCTTTTCCAACAATTTTTTTACCAAATCAACAAAATAATCGTCTTTCTGTATATATTTTTTCTACATATACATTGAATGCGGGGAAAATGTATATGTGAAGCGATGAAAGTTGGAGATATGTAATAAAAAAGTGTGTCATATGCAATTCTACTAGATTCGGAAACAACTCTTGAAAGTGATGTTTCCAAGCTTGAACGAAATATGACGTCTTTATAATAATAAACCTCATACTATCCACTATGTAATCGGTTTAATTAATCTAAGCTATCGCGAATGATATCAGCATACAAAGAGTGTATAGTCTCTAAACTAAACACGTGTGCAGTGCAGACATCTTTTTCTATCAAGACAGACATTCAATTTTAAAACAAATGGTTGTCGATTGTTCTACTACCCAGAAATTGAATAATATCTATTTCTTCCTTCTAACTAAAAGCACCAGATGTAAACAAGATTGTTACCAATTTAGATTGTCACCGGTATAATGTTGGTACAACAACTATATGCAGACAATTATCGTACGACTTGAAAATTATCAGCACTGATAACGCGAAGATAACGTTCCGCATTCCACCGTAACTTGGATGATAACATACGACCTTTTGATGAGTCAATTAGTTTCTCCGAGAACAAATGCACGTTTTAATTTGTCAATTTGAACAGATATATGCAGACAGCATAGAAAATTAAATAACCTACTATTCGATTCAACTAGGAGTTGATGTGGAGGAAGATTCTTTCATCAGGTTCTAGGCACAATATCATTTTGATCCGAACCTTTGAACTTTTAAAGCATATTTTAAGTTTTTTAATCCAACATTTTAATGATACCAAGTACAAATTCAATCCGTCCTATTGCGAATACGTTGAATGGCATGATTTCCCTTCTCGGACATCGAACTCTTGCTATACGCATCTCTGCCTAGAGAGAGACTGCGCATACATAGAGTGAAGTGTATCTTGGATATATCTGCTCACGCACTTCTACAGGTTGTACTTACCTTCCACTGCCAGGACATGGAATGCTTTTAGAATAAGATAAGTTCCACGTCCTATGAAGTGTAAATCTGCAATGGAGCGACACTGAGCGCAGCTATTGCAATATTTTATTGTATGTATTTACTGTTAAACAGTTTATAAGCAGTTACGAAAGTACATAATGTGTGTGGATAGTTATAAAGAAGGACTATATGGAAAAATTACTAGTTTTGCTTACAGAATAGGAGATACGGTCGCGAACTTAGAACCAAGAAGCAGGCTATATCGTAGTAAGTTTTACTACACACTAGATTTTACTATAAAGCTTTTATAATCCATTTTATTCCTCTCGATTTGGCTTCTGATTTGTAAAAACTTACTACGATGTAAGCTGCCGTCTCCAAGTCTAGCAAATATTATTTCGCATTCATTTCATTAATCAATCCAATAATTTATTTAAGAGAAAACTAAATAACTGTCAGGGAAAAAATAAGAAAAGTGTTATTGCAGTTCAGAGTAAAAATCTCTGCAAAACAGTTTGCAAGGACTAAATCTTAAGTTGATCCATGTGGTCCAACGTTAAAGGTCAAAGTCATTACTAAACCAAAGAGCTCGCATCCACCCGCTATAACCGAGCGAAGCATGGTGCACAATCGAGTCAAGTAAATAGATATGGACCCGCGAAGAGCAACAGCATTTCTAAAAATAAGCGGAAAAAAAGCAAAATTGTCATCCGACCTCGGAAATCCGACGGCCTATTTGTGTATCGCCTGCAGAGAAGGAATTTTGATTCTATGCGTGGTCGTTAACATTGTTTGTTCCACGGAGAGAAATAAGGCGAAGAGGAATAAGAATGAGGAATCGAGGATCAGGGGGAAGGAAGGAGAAGAATGATAAGAATCGGTAGACTGGGCGCGAAGAATAGAAAAGCCGCTATAAAATGCAAGAATGTATAAAATCTCATACTATACGCGTACAGAAGTTTTCTTATACAAAAGAATTTAGATGATAGCTGTTATACATATATGTATATAGAAAACCTTTTCAATTCCAATAGATATGTTCTTTACATATTTCCAAAGATACAATGAGATTTAAATTCTGTGCTACTAGTTCTTCTGATTCATTTTCTCTCTTTCATATCAATTTTTTATTGAGATCGTTCGAAGGATTTTAAAATAGCAGAAATCCCTTCATAAGGACTGGTCAAGAAGTCTGTTACTACTCATTTAAGTAGAAGCAGCGTGGCAGTCAAACTGTTTAGTACCCCTTCCAATTTTTATAAATCTTTATTATCCTTTGAATATTCTTAAAAATTCCTTGATTTCTCTTGAAATATCTTAAAATATTTTAAACTCTTTTCATGTCCCTTGAAATCTTAGACGCTTAGTGGTCAAATGCTCGGAATTTGCTTTGTCTTATTTACTTAATATAACCATGGTGCCTTTTTAAAAGTGGATGCACTTTATCATATCTTCACTGTACATCCATAAATTCTGTGCCACATCTTCTTGGTATAAAAGAGAAGGCTTGATAGCCACATACGTAGTACTGCTTGGTAGGACCCTTCGTGTGAGTGCGGCTAACTTCGGAAATCTTCGTAGCTGTCGGAGGACCGCCTGGGGTCCTACGAGCGTAACTCCGGTAGCCACTACGGCAAAGGGGTTGCGTGGGGGAGAGGGAGCAGAGGAAGAGAGAAGGAGAGAGAGAGTGAGACGCGGAATGGAGAAGGAACGAGGCCCGCATCTTTTCTTCGTGATGCATTAAGAGAGTGTACCTCCCCTCGCCGACCTGTTGTGGTGCCAGTGCCTTCTTGAGAATTGTATGGAGTTTCAGGCAGAGAAACAGAGACAGAGATAAACAGTTGGCAGTGGAGGAGAGTGAACGGGAGACATTCCAATCTCTTGTGGCAGGCTTGCTTGCCTGTGCCAAGTCACCATGACTGTCCGCTAAAGACGGCCCACACTCTTGGTATCCCGCAAAGATCGTGTCCTGTCCACTTCGCGGATTTCAGAGAGATGCAGTCTGCAATTCAAGAAAGACGAGAACTTCGAAAAGTCCATTCGCCTCTTCTATAAGACTAAGGAACAAATCCTTCGAATCAGGAATTCATTAATAAAAAAAGTCCTTTCTTAATAGAGAAGTCTGAATAGTATATCAGATCAATTTTTGAAACTGTTTGCTATTCTTTAAGGTTTTTCTTATCATACTCTCAGCTCTGGTATTTTCTAGTTTGGTACCCTGAGTTTTCCTGTTTTTAATTCAATGTTTTTCGACTTTATGGGTAAGAAATAACTGCTCAACGAAAGCTGAGCGGCTTTAAACTTAAACAAGTCTCAGTCACGCGGTCAAGACTCGATTCGTGACTGGTAGCATCGAGTTACGTCCAGTTATGCTCAGTCGAAAGCCGAAGCGATCTTGTCGGTCCGTAAGGCCGCGGTTTGTGAATCCGGTCGTGACTATCCAACTCTTTGCTACATCGCCTGTATATATATTTTTCACCAAGTACAAAACTTAAAAGTCCTTTTCGTATGCACTTTATATCAAAACTGAGGGCTTGCATTTTAAATTTTTGTTTACTACTGCCACCACTCTAGACTTTGGTTAATTGCAACGATCAGTCTCATGGTCCAGAAATGTTGAAATCAAGATCCAGAGAAAATCTGAACAATGTTGTTTTGAGTTTATTAAGTAGTTTATTAATCAGTCAATTGTCGTTTCAATACATGTATGTGCGTGTCTTTTTGCACCTTGCTTCCTCTGCTCAGTCGGTTTTTAGCCAAAAGATAGCAGGAGTAAAAATAAATTGCAATTAAGATTCCGCTCTCCATCTCGGCCAAACGTAGCTAAGCCGCCTAGAAGCGCGAGGTATCTAAAAAATTTCAGCTTCAAGCCAAAGATTCTTCTTATGCTCGAAATTCGTGGAATTCTTGGCCCGCAAGATCGCCCGATCTTTGGCTGCTGGCTAGATCGCCTTCTCGGATCTTGTGTGCTCTTTTCGATTCCACATTGTCATCTCTTTTGTTTCACCAGAAAACAGAAATCAGGAAGAACCATTAAATAAATTATAAAAGCTATCTATGCAATACGACAAAAATAACTGTCATAAATGTAAATTTCAATTTTCCTTGACAAATTTTTTTTCCCTGACATGTGACTACCCTGTAAATGTTTCAGTTTACTTTATTGAGCATTTCGAGGCAGTATCCGGATCGGTTAAATTCAAATCGCGAGGAACGTCATTTAAGGCTTTTAAAGCCAAACGACGGATGCAGATGAAATGCAGCGAGCAGTGAGCAGGAGCATCGACACGATCTTGCAACGGAATGCAAAATACATGCATACATAGTCGTCTTGAGTCTTGAGCATCGCATCGCATCGTAAGGATGGCATCCCATACACAGATTCGATGCCTAAGGCATGAATGTGTGTACATGTATGCATAGGTACTAGATGCAATGGGATGCATGTATATGCATGCATATATGTCGTTCTTTGAGGTTAAGCGCTTGGGTTTGAGGCTACTCGATGCCCATCAGGATCAGGTGAGGGAAAGAGAAGAATATGGTGAGGGACAGAGGACTAGAGGGGGCAACCATTTGCATCGGAATGCAGATCCCTCGCCGTACCGCACGTTCATACATACATACACATATGTATGTATAAAATATAAATATGGGTCATTCGAAAGATTTTTTTAATTTGGCGGTGCGATTAACTCGCTGATTGGCTTGCAGCTTTTTCCTAAAACTAGATGGAAAGAGTTTACAACAACCAATATTAAATGATTATAAATTGTTCAGTACAATACATTAATATCATCAATGGACGTGATATTAGGCATATTTTGTAAATCTGAGGATAGGAAACTTTTCGAGTAAGACATTGCAAAACTGAAAACTTTCTATGCAGGTTGACAACTCAGTATCCAAATCGTACATGTGATTTCATAACACAAGTATATACTTTCACATTACTATAACGATACAGGGTCCTTCACAAATTATGTTTATTCGCTTAAAGTTGAATTTTTTGAAAAATTAATTTGTTCAATGAAGTTAAATTCATACGATTGCTGATAAGTAATCGGATTCGAAAAAGTTCTTTACTATATGAGGTCCTTGCCATCAAATTCGAATGCATCTGCTTCAGGATTATATTTCTTTTGGCACATTCGAAACCTACGCATTGCATTTTTACGACATGCGTCTTAAACCTTAAGGTTTACATTTTTTGAGCACGAAGGCCTTTAGAATTCGTGACTCTTTAATTTCATCGAGGGATTATGTACGACAACTTGCGAGTCAGGTTCGTCGACGCCCACTACGTGACAGGAAGTGTACATTAAAATCAAATTCACTGGACTTGTATTCTTAACGAAGCTAAGGAGAAGAATTCTTTTGCAAAGAGAAAGATGGTCTCGGATACGGTTTCACGATTATTGATGATGTAAAATGCCAACAAACTGGTTGTACGAATTGCATGACCTCGACTTTTGGAAAGGCATTTTATGCAGAAGCTATTTTAGAATATCTCCTTCAGAGAGATATTAAGATTCTGCTACCGGTTAATTTTTCGCTCTAAACTCAGCTATTTGATCTGAATCTTTTTGAAGAGTATTCAGTTTCCACAATTATCTGACAGAAACCTGAATCACCAACTAAATGTCGTAATGAAAGTTTTATTGCAAAAACCCATCACATCAATAATAATGGAAGCATATCAAGGCGAAGTGAACTTTCCTAACGTTCCATTCCCCCGTTCACCGAGGGTAAAGTATGCGAAAAATCTGTGGGATAACTTGGCAGGCAATGTATCGAGAAACAAGATTTGACGTTGAACGTCTGCGTGAAACTTGAATCAAGTGAATGTCTCTCATTTATGAAGCAAAGCAAATTCTTTTGTTAGACTTGCATCAGTGATTTTATTAGTCAGCCAAACTAATTTATAAACACTAATTTGATGCGGACTCACCTCGAGTACGTCCTGTGCGGTTTGCAAGTAATCTCGGAGCATGGCTTCCTGAATGGCCCGCCATTCTTGCCTCGGATCTTCAAGTTGTGTGGTCTCTGAAAAAAAAAATATTGAAAATTTCTAATGAAAATTCATACGAGGGTTTTCAGTCTTAGGGATTGTTTTGGGATATTCCTTTGCTCTTTGAGGTGAAACATAACTGATATTTATTTGATCTTACTATACGTGTCCCAAAGTTTAAATATGCATACTTAAACTTTGACTCAACTATGAACTCTAATTCCAATTTGTTATGTGATCACATTCCAGACGCAAGACAATAATAAACAAAAATAAAAACAATACTCACGATTGACATGATTGATGTAGTAAGCGCCCACGTGCTTGTCGTAGGCCTCCTCCCAGCCGAGTGGTAACTCGTTACCGATGCAATCTGCGAAGGTCTGGGGTTTTGTGAATCTGCAAACAAAAAAGAAACACTCTTATCGATGCAAATAATTTACTCCACAAACGGTTAGAGGAAAAGCAGGTGCTTCATAGTAGATTAACCCTTCCTTATTGATAAATTGTCGAGCATTGTTTTGTCTGTATCTAACATATATTGTTGTTTAGAAATCACTTTTCCATTTTCAAAACCATCATTATATCATATCATCTTTACTCTCTTATTGAAAGTTTGGTTACGCTCGCATCTTGTGATGGAAATCGTGACTTGTTCTCATGAAGTTTCAGAAAAAGTGTTACTCTTTTTCATGGCCTTGCTTTTAATATGGGGTTCATCAATGTCGTCAGCATCAATCGGAGATGGATACTGTCAGGCGAACCGAGAAAAATGATCATGCGTGTAACGAGGCTTGCTCTTCCGTTTGCACGCTATCACGATCGCGCCAGACTGAAAAGTGCATTTTAACGCACGACTGTGCATATAGAGGGACGTAAGTTGCAAACAGGCCGCGTGCTGGAATGTCAAGGCAAGAAAGCAAGAAGCCAAGCACGGACGAAGACGCCACGACAGCTAACCGCCAAATAATTAAAGTCCTGTCTCGCAGGCAAGTAGTACGTACAATATATACTACATTGAACAGCATCGAACTTCTCGATCGAGTGGATCCGCAGATATGCGGCCTTCGCATTGCCCTCGAATGATGCATACCAATCAGGATTTCCAGGCGCCACGAATTTCCCGGGGCAATCGCGACTGCTTGCGTTTGCGATTCGCCTGCTTGAACTGAATCTGGTTTCAAACCTGTATTCAAGACTCATCCTCAAGTATGTAAAGGCGTTTCTAACCAGTAACTACTAATTTAACATCAACTCAGTACACAGATTCACAAGTACATCATTTTGTCCTCGATTTTGTCTATATTTCTACTGCGGGCCATAAGACGTATTCGCAATATATAATAGTTACAATCAATAAGTATGAAATGCAAACAAAGGTTACTCAAAAGTAGACCCTTCTTTTTCTCTAGAAATTTCTTGCATTCCATTGAAATCTTTCGAGATTCTTGAAGTCTTTTTAAATTACGTGTGTATGTGGTACTTGTTATCTATTTTATATTGGGTGCCTTTCAAGAACACATTACGTAACTATGTGGTAATTCAACCTCTGCCCTAAGGCGCCGGTATGTTTTTACGGTGAAAGTGAAAACTAAGGAAGCTATGAGATTTTAAAGCGATCGCAAATCATTGGCACGTCCCTCATACAATTATGCTTTTGTAAACACTCGCCTACTGTGTGACTATTTGCACATGATTTATTGTGTTCTTAGACAAATTTAAGCGTCGTGGAAAATACCTCTGTTCATTAGATGAACGTATAAACCTGAAGTAAAACTGAATATACTGAAAGTAAAATTAATGTTAAGAATGATCTTATATCCTAAATTTGAATTTTATGTTGCAAATATTCTGCAATAATACATGTTTTAAGGAAAACATTGGTGTTCAAGTTTTCGGTGAAGGATTACATAAAAATTAAATCCTGCAGGATTTAATCTTCGCATACTGTTTAGTACATAGTAGTGAACTTACGTCAATCTGAAACAGGCGTTGTGTAACATTCACATAACTTGAGCATTAGAATAAATGAATGAAAATTAGAGAGTATGTATACTTTGGTAATCATTTCACCATTAAGAAAAGAAGAATAAGAAACAAAAAATAGAACATATATCGCGTATAACAGCTTTAAATTAATCTGCTCGCTATCTGGACTCTGTTGGTTAAAAATGTCAGGTAGGCCCCCGGTTACTTGACAGGAACAGGCCAAAGCAGGAAATTCCGAAACTCTAATCTGATAACACCTTTCTTATTTATATTCAATGTTAAATAATAGCTGAACATTCAGTATTTGAACACATTTTTTGATATAAACATAAACAGATAAAAAAATTAATTTCCATGATTTAAGAGACTTTACTCAATAAATCGGGACAAAGCTTATTATGTAAAAAAAATTTGCAAAATACAAAATTCAGTATATTCAGTATGCCGACGCAATCAAATTATGTATTCGATTTGTATACAAATTTTGGTGCGCCAGCTGAACATAATACCAATGCAAATTTAATAATCAGCAAATATTTTCACGTTAAAAGTGTCTTGGTAGTGAATAAATCTGTTATGAATTCATGGCGATTAATAATAAATCCACTGGATTGTATATTCATCCAAGAGTTTAAATAAACTCGTCAACAGATCTTCATTTTGATCATGAGAGTTAAAACTTAATGCTCAATAATGAAGTTCTAAGTCTTTATTTAGCTCGGACGACTGTTAATTTTAAAACATGTTCTAAAATGGACAATACGAATGTGCATTGTGCAATAAGTAATAGAGTAAAGCAGGCCGTGATCGAAGTTTACGATTCGCGTTGACTCTCTTCGAATAGTAGATGTGCGACCTTTTGATTCTTCAGCATGCATGTACATTCATATTCCCACGTGTCCTCGTTACGTAGTATGTTTACGTTGGAATTCGTCCGTAACACGTACGACCCTACATTCCGATTGAATGACGTAGGATAACCTCCGACTGCGCCACGGTGTGCGCGGCGGTCCTGCCATATTTCTTGGTGTGTTCGGTCAAGAAGATATACGTGTGCTTCTCCACACTTTCGCAAATTCATAAAGAAAACAACTGATTTCATGTCCAGATTACTACATTATTTATATTTCATGAACAGACCTACTACCCACACCATTTCAACTCCTAAAATTTTCAAAATTCTTCAGAAACGCTTGTAATTTGAAATTAGTGCAATTTCCAGCGATGCATTTAAGACAAATTTAAGATTTCCTTGGAATATCGTTAGATGAAATCAAAATCGGGTAGAGATTAAGAATGTGGAGTCCCGCGCATTTATGATTTTTGCAAACGCTTCGAATTTCAAACTATTTAACATTGTTGTGATAAAGTCAGAGAATCTGAGAGGATTGAGAAAGGGAGTTGGTAAAGGGACATATGAAAAAGGAGGTTGAAAAAGAGATTTGGAAAGGAGTTTTAGTAAAGGGGTATGGAAAAAATTGATGGGAAAGTTAGTAATTCGTGACGCCATAGTTTATTGCTTATCGTCGATGTTCAGAAATTATTCGCGCAGGAGAGCGATCTGCCATCATCGTGAAATATTGTTCTTGCCCTCGGATCTCGAGAATGCGACTGTGAGTCTATTTATCGCATTGATTTCCGACAACGACATTCTCACTGGTTTTCCGTGAAAGAGCGTCGCGCCACGACTCCAACCACGGAACACAATGCCGTATCACTCGCGAGGAATGCGAGGGTTTCACTCGCATTCCAGCCATACCCGTTTGCACCGTACAGTCTCTCTCACAAATATAATAGAAAGGCGATCCCTATCTACAGTATATATCTACAATATCCCACACCAGACTCAGTACGCAACTATATTTCAGTCAACATAAAACTTCATTTTACAAATCTATAAACACAAATTTCAGAGAATTTTAAATTGCACTTAGACATTTTTAAATTACACTTTACTTTGAGTCGTCTAAAGTTTAGTTCAATGAAAGAAATAGATTAATTGTCACATAGATAAAGAAACATTGGGTTGATCTGAAGAAAAACTTTTTGTGATTTACTGAAACTCTCTGTGTATACTTCCAAGACTTTCAATTTCATGCATGAACTAATTCTACTTTGATGTGTCTAATTGTCTAGAAATGCTGTCTTTTTATTGTCTATATTTAGTGATCGCTATAAATAGTAAATAAATAGGAATGGATGACACATCTGGTATTACAAGAATTGGCACTAGCAGTAGCTTGACATATTACATTTTGATACGGTTCCTCACATATGACAGAGAGATATTTGAAGAGTAATTAAGCTATTTAAGAGTAATTTTTTACTGTCGTGTAATTTAATGTGTTACCTAATCGAAATAAAACTTGTCGAATATTTTCTTTTTCTTTAATTGAACTAAACTTTGGTGAAGGTGAAACCTCAATAAAATTATTATTATTATTCAGGGGTGAATATATGTGTATAATGTATATGTTTTCTCATTCAAGCTCGTGCTGTAGCTTATCTTGCGTATGTGACTAATAAATGGCATAAAAAGTATGAGAAAAAGCAAGTTGAAAGATTTGCCGAGTCCAAGGAATCATATCAATGTTTACGATCTTGATGAAAGTATACAACAACAAAATATATCATATCAGTTTTGGCGCTTGTTAAGAAATTTATTATGGGCACATGCCATTGTATATCACTTTCAAAACATTCATACAAATTCTTCACATATTAAGGTTCTTGATACCGTTTAATATAAAATATGTATTATTATCATTACATATGTAAAGACAGCTTGAATTGTCATTGAGAGGTGCGGATCATCTAATCACTTATATTCCCAGAATATTCTCGACTTTCGTATTAACTTATCTTTTACGATAAATAAATTCTTTGCTAGTCGAGATACTCCGTTACATTCTGGACGGTTCAATGTAAAATTGGCATTGTAGAGATAAATGCGTGCGTACATGTACATAAAGAATGCAGATTAACGCGCTACATAACTATGCTTACACATACACAAGCTTAAGGGACTACATTCACTCCATGACTACTGACCCAGTATTTCGTTCTATGACAGACTAACTAGAGAACCTCTAGACTTGACTTCGAAGAATGGCTGACTGGTTGTTCGCTCAAACCACCATGTCAAGACGAAACTTTTATCGTGTCCTGCTTTTCGGTAATCCGAGCGATCCTTTCACGAATGCTGCGAACACTAATGAACGCGCGCATAATTTAAAGACTCTCTCAACCGCAAGATGGGAAGCTTCGAATTTAAATTAAAACACGTTATAGATTCTTCCACAATAAGTTATGTTATTTTATCTTGTATTACGTGTGGGTAATTCTCCAGAGGGAGGTAGTTTTTCTCGTTTTAATAGGAAACGAAGTTAATCAGAGGAAGTTTCCTTAAAGGGGTTCATATGTCATGTCCATATTTTGAGCTTTTTTAACCATTTTTTGTGGGGGAAAACAAACAAATTTGTTAAAAAATTTCTGTTAGTCTTCTTAAAAAAAAGCGCTCAAAATACGACCATCATACAGGGGGATCCCCTTAAAAACAAGGAATCATTATATCTTTATGAATATCTGCAATAGGAAATCAATGAAACAGCAACGATTTCCATTTTGAAAATACTTTTTTAAAAGTTCTTGGTAATGAGAGAGTCTGGATTATAAGAGCTTAAGTCGAAGCACTTTAAAGGCCTACCGTAGGCGGTAGCAGGAGAGTCGTTTGCCACATTGCGCTCACATCGGCCAATAAATTTAATTCTTAAACATTGAATAGTAGAGAGGAAGAGAGATAGAGAGTCAGGTGTATCCCGCTCTGTTGACTATAGAGAGATTTGAAACTGAATGTTGAATGTAGAATGGTCGAGCGCCGTATGCGCCGTGGGCAGAAATATGTGTAATGTCGAGTGTAGGCGTCTTTAGCTACCTGGCCCTGCCCCAAGGGCAACATTGCGCATTGCTGGGCAGTGCGCCGGGGAGATGAACGGGGATCTTATATGAATCTTGATAAAAAAAAATCCTTGTTCGATATTTAGGAATTATTATACAAATTGAACCATCCAGATATTAAGTTGACACAATAATTTGTTGAAAGTGGTTTAAAGTAGTTGCAAATAGTGGCAATAGTAGCATCAGTGGAAGCCCTGTAGTGGCCTCTCGGCTGTGTAGTATATCACGTCAAGAGAATGTATCGAATTTCCAAGTTTGGGAACATTCTTTGCTCGTAATTTGTGTCACGGCTTCGAGACTACGTCAGGAATTATACGCTCGCGCGTAAGAGCTGCTTGTCGTGGTACATACCTTAGGTGATAATAAACTCTGTTCGAAGAAAAATGCATTCATATGTTTATATGCTGCGTGCGCATTATATTTGTTCCTTCTTGTTAAAAACATCAAAAGATATGAAATCTTTATCGAGAATTGTGGAGCCGAAACATTCCGATCAATTCTTTTAACACTGTTAAGAAGTTATGAAAATAATTGTCAATCTCCTTGCTGCTTGGCACAACGAAACATTATTTTAACCCTGACCGAGAAATTTGAAATTTATGAAGGATCTTGTATTTTGTAGCCTGAAAGAAAACCGCGTATGTGGTAACACCTGGAAACGATTTTATTACGAAACGATCCAGTCATGGCGATTCATATGCGTCCACCATTTCAAGATGAACCAAGGGTAAAAACAGTAGAAAGAATGCTATGCGCAATCTATAAACATGCGCAGTGTACATTTTTAGATTGTGGTATGTGAGAGATTTTTCTAAACACAGATGGTGAGCAGATGCCGCACGTGAATGTTAACCGATACGACTGCCAAGAGCGTTGGGAATATCGATAAGCCAGTAATACATAGTAGGAGCAAGAATTCTTTTTCAGACTTTTAATGAATAATATTTACATCCTTAAGTCCTTACTATACTCTACAAAAAATACATCTCTTTTACATTATTTTTTGAAATAGTTCTGGTATTTACATTTTATCACTGTAGTCTTGATAGTTTCACAAATAGAAATTTCTATTATGATATGTATTTCTAATTTTGTAGATTTTTCTGGAAAATGAGCCAGATGAAACTCGGCATTATACTCTATTAACCATTTACTTAGTTAAAAGAAAAACTCGCTATAGGTCGCTCTGCGGTAGAGAGAATGTCTGCTTGCTGTTCTACTTGCGCATTTTTCTTCCATGCCAATTCACCTCGTCTTTCCCTGTAAAAAAAAAAAACGAAGCCTGGCGTTCTAAAAAGCACAAGAACTTTCTCTGAAACGCATCCTTACGCCATCTGGCGACCAGATCTATTTATACACATATTACGTGTCAATTTTTTATTCATTGGGATATCGGACTTGCGTCCATTTCTTTTATACTAGGGGAGACAAGTAGTTTTGCAAACATATAAATTTATATGTTTTCTCAGCTTTCGCAAATTCGCAAAAATGAAAATGTGTGTAAAAACGGGAAATCGATCCGAAAATACGACTAATATTGCAAGAATTGAAAGATTTCTTCATTAATGAATAGATTCACCATATTGTGTAGATTAGCAGATGGAAGCAAAATTTCGGTTGAACGATAGGATTAAAATTGAGGAATGTGACTTTCATCCTCCTTCCGCACCATTCGCCGTAGGAGGGTCCAAATCTTGCATTCCTGGAATTCTTACCGCTGCCCCGAAAAATTCCTGACCCCTCCGGAAATGTTGCCCCCTATTTCTATTGACTGTTCCCTAGTCTATAATATTAGTCAGATCCGGCGACTAATATTATCATACGTTTAAATAAGCAAACATTAGCATTTAGACAAATTTTTCGAGAAATTTCTCTTAAAATAAAAAGATAATTACGAGGTACTTGTTTAATTTGAAATAAAATAACGAGGTTAATACGAGATTCTTTCGGTGACTGCTGCAATCGCCTGAAACAATTTTAATCGTACGTGCGTCAATTTTCGAGAGGACGCTCCGCTTTATGTTCCGGTAATTCGAAAGCAATTTGGCTCGAGATCATCTAGCAAAAGAATGTAATAACACTCAATCGAGACGTGGCCGTCAACGGTTCTTGTAAGTGGCCTGAAAATTGAAAGATCGCTGCTATCGTCGAGGAATGCAATTTTGTAACGAGCACACAAAATTCATTTCAAGCTACGATATCTAAACGGTCAATGGAATCAGCGACTCTATAAATATTTATTTTCGAAATCTTCCCTCTCTAAAGCTGAATTAAGCTGAGTTTGTAAACATTTTACTAATTCAATCAGTATAACAATGAAGTTCAACTGGAGGGTTAGTTGTTTTCTAAGCTCTTTAAACACACGATTGAATTAAATATAGAAGACGAATGAGTAAATGTTGTTTATCATACGAGTTTATCGCGAAAAGTTGAAAAAAAAAAGAGCTTGAAACTTTCGTATTTTGCCTTTATCGCGGGAATAAATGCCTTTAGGCGGTTTACACAGTAATAAAGGGTCATTCAACGAAATCAGCCGTTTAAGAACATCTTTGATTCGTCATCGTAAAAGAGAAAGTCCGGAGGATTGGAACGAGCTGCTCTCGACGAAGATCGTCAATTCGTTATATCTTAAAAATCTGGTTCGATGACATTTTAAGCCGGATCAGTCGATAAGCTTAATGGGATCCAAGTGACTGTATATATGCAACTTAGGACTTTAATCTGTTAAAACCAGAAGATTACAGTTCGATATTTCCGAATTTGACTCTTTTTTTTTTCTACAAAGATATTCTTTTTATATCGTAGTTTGTCGAGTCTTCCTTACAATGGATCATTGTGTAATGCCTAATTTACATGCGACTGTCAGAACGGAATTTCGAGAGGTACTTTGCCTATTGGAAAGAAACAGGAAAGAGATTTCTCCACCGTGCATTGGCTGTACCGCGAATTGAACTCTCGCGTTGCGAATGTCGATTAACGACATTCCAACTTGATACGGAAATAACACTTGTGATATTCATTGATTATCCTTGCCTGGTTTGCACAACAAAAGTCGAAATTTTTATTACGAATTCTTTGTAAAAAAAAAAGAAAGCATTTAGAAAAACTGTGGACATTTAAGGAAGTATATTGACTTAAATAGTCACTTATTGCAGTAAACGCGTACATTCCTTCAAATAAAAACTCCAAGTCAATTGAGAGGGTAGAAATTTTATCCTTAACATGTTTGAAAATGCATTTATGTGTACACAATTCCTAAGAGAGATAATTATAATTCTAATTATATACACTCGAAAACGTGTCGTTCTGTGATCCTTTTTAAATTTCAAGTACCGAGAAAACGATGAATACAGACTTCATACTACCGTGGAATCCATGAGAAACATACTTCTATATGGATTCCCGTTAAGTTTGCATCTCGCAAGAAGAAAGGCGCACAGTAAAATGAAAACTTTATACTTTCAGACGGAAAATAAACTGAATTTCGAGTGTAACTGAATCACAGTCCGTCTATCTTTTTGCAATTCTGATTATATTGACTACGAATGAAGTTAAGTCAGTTTAGACACTTAGTTTAATAATAATGGTTTTTTATAAAAAGTAAAAAATCTCAATTTTAGTTAATTTCGGCAAAATCTCACGCACCAGAAAGCATAGAGATATTTTTATAACATATCTCAAATTTAGAAAAAATTGTTTTCTGTTATTGGTATTAAAAAAATCGTTGAATTGTCAAAGATTTTTATTTAGCTCTTTAAAATATTTGATTGATTCTACATAGTGACAAATTCTACTGCATCAACAGAATTCGTGTTATCATAACAGAATTTGAGTATGAAATCAGGGTCAGCTCTTACATAAAAATGATTTCCACGTTTATTCGTCGAATTTAACATGGACAATCGCGTACAATCGTCATTGCATATTTTCTGCGGCCCTGCGATCAGCGAATTTCTCGAGTTTTCCACAGGGCGCGCATTGAGCGGCCCTGGCGCCTGGAATGCGGGCGCGGCAAGTATCGCGTGTGTAGAAAGGTTGTATTAGTGTACTTGCATGTGTAGCGTGTACGTATACATTTATATGCGCAAGCCAGAACTCGACGGCCGACAGGGCACAACGATGCGCAGGACGGATGGGACTTTGCTATACGTATACAACTATACACTATGCGCTAAAGAATATTGATATAGCATAGGTACTACACAACAGAGTAGGTATTAGACTATAGGGTAAATATAGGCTCAAAAGTTATGTGACATAGGCGACATACCACCGAAAACTTAATATTTCAAACTTAGGGTGGCCACTAAAAACTGAGGAAAATATCTGTTATTCTCCGGTTTACAAAAATTTTTCCACAATTTCTCATTTTTAATCCTTCAATCCAAAATTCAACTATAATTCTACCCCTAAGGCATCGAATGTCCCAAGACATCTTTAGGACATCTTAAAACATACAATATTCCAAAGGCGTTTTTAGGATTCGGATGTATTGATGTATTTAGAACATTGGGACTTTAAATCCACAAAGAAAGCGAAAATCTTCTCTAATATTGCACCAGTATACATTGTCTATTTTTCGTATATTTTTATTCTAAATTCGCAATCTACCTCTCATATATTTTATATGGACATCCACTAAATGGTGAATAATAATTAGATGTTGACGTTTGTTATGCAACTGATCTCTTATTTCCGATATAATCAGGCTTTCGTTGATCGACGAGTAACTTCGTTAAGAAAATTATACAATTTTTAATCCACTATCACTTGATAACGATTATGTTTAACGCATATCCAATAATTTTATTTTCACACTTATCGCATCCCAGAGTAGTTCAGTTAGGTTTGTTCAATAATTTGTCTTTTTATGAACATCTGAATACATATTCCAGGTTTTTAGTTCGTCATCTATCTTCTTATTTTCTTTATTTTTTTGCACATTCTTATAACTTTGACCTTTTCTAAATATAAACTTGTCTCGAAACTTTATTTTCTTTTCATTTCCTGCATAATTCTACCTTCGTCTTTCCTTCGAAACATTCTTTATCCTCATCAGTTTTGACTTTAAATCTCGTAGATTTTATCTCTTCATACGATGCTGTTGTTCACTTTATTTTCAAATATCTATTCTGCTTTTATATTTTCTTCGACGTACACATACCATTTTTCTTTATATTCACCTTTAGTTTTGTATCCCATACAATCTTTTTTTTTTTTAGTATTTTCATTGAGTATTGCCATTATGTATATTAAAATGACGTGATAAACAATATAAAATAACTTATTATTAAGAAATAATAAGTCCCCCTCATCAATTTAAGTTATTAAAATTAAGTTCTTGACCTATAGACCCTAAACTTTAAACTATCGAAGTTTGAACTTACCTATCTCTAGGATCGATCCATGTTGTTTTCCTTGTATTGTGATCAATGAAGTACACCTTTCCGTCAAAGTCTTGTGCGACGTCCCACCCTTCCGGAAGCGGTATCTCCCCATTCCGTCTCCTTGGCATATTTCACTGCACTCTAAATCCATCCAAAATTGTCACCGATCAACTTTTATATAGGGTGTCAAGTGAAAGAAATAAAGGAAAGTGTGAGGGGTGGAGTAAAAGATAATAGATGTTAATTTAATAGACTTTTTTAGTCTACCATGCTTTGGTTTACTAGTTGTCAAAATTGTGAAAGGGTATAAAAGAAAGAAAATTGCGAAGACATAGTGTTTCCGGTTGTTCTTTCATTGGTAAAATGTTACAATACTAAGATATTTTTAGAAATTTCATTACTGTTAAATTGAAATTGGAATAGACAAAACCACGTGGTTCAGTTGACACATTGTAAACAATAGTCCTCAAAATATTTTACATGAAATTCGGTTCAAATTGTGAACACTCAAATGAACGAATTGTTTTATTTATTGCATTTTAAATTAGAAAGTGTTAAAAAATTTATTCATTTTCATTGAAAATAATTCTGTATGAAAGAAATTTATAATTCCATTTGATATGTAGTTAAAACCATATTTCTAGGTAAAATATAATTCAGAAAAAATATTTCGTTCATTTGAACGTTCAAAACTTGTGGAATATTACATGAACTGACTTTTGATTTCTATGACTATGTCAAAACATGAAAATTGTCTCAACAAATGAATATCAACTATCAAAAGAAGTCCTTGCTGAAATTTTATTTGTTGAGGAATACTTGTTGCGCTAAAATATACGTTCTTTAAATTCAAAAAGATATGCGAGTTTGATTTCATAATAGGTATTATCCATGATTTCAATGCAGCGCACGTGCACTTTGTAAAGTATGTGTTTGATAAGTTATTAAGATACAATTCATTAATTACTGAAATCAAATGTTCTTTACGACTTTCAGAAGAAACATTGGTGAAAATTAAGGGAAAATAATTCAGTTAAAAGCTGTTGAACAAGAATAAGAACAACCGCGACACTACGCTCCTGCTACTCCGCCATCATGAATACCTCATTATCATGAGCGGAGTGACGTCAGAGTCCCCGCCTTCAGATTCCTCTCGAGCGGAATTCCACCGTTAACATGATAGTGGAGGTTCTTGTATAGAATCAACACCGATCAACTAATGACACTTATTAATAAAAATGTAGAAGGCACACACTTTAAGACACTTGTCAGATCTTGGTAGCACCTGCCGTTAAAAAAAAGAACACTGCTCGCACTTCACCACATTTTTCTCTTCTCTTAATTCTCTCTGATCATTGATGCAAGCTGCTCTTGGCCAACTTGAATTTAGATTTAGAGTTTCAATGGCCTTTTAAAAAACCTCGGAAAAATCCTTTTTCAAGGTCGACCCTCCTTCAAATTAGGAACATCTAGCACGCAAACTCGCAAATTTCTCATAGGTCATAGGATATTAGCGGCACTTTTAAATCCTTCCTGATTTCAATTTTTTCCCGTATTTGTATGTAATTAGCATTCGAATGGATGTGTGCTTGATATTTACCGCACACACGAATATCAAAATGCGCTTTCACCACTCATCCCTTAAAAACTTGAGTCAACTGTCAATTACAGATGATACTGGATTCATGATCCATCCTTTGGTAAACTATTCAAAATACTTGAGTATTATCAATGCACGTCACTCTTTTCCTTCACGAACTCACTTTTTTAAAGTACCAATCGATCCGTTGGTATCGAGATCATGCCGATTGCCGGTGAAACACAGCTAGAACCACCGCAATGCAACCCGTCCCCGTCCGTGTGTACAATCTAAGCTACGAGCATGTTTCGAGTCGAGACATGCCTGGTGAACGTTGGTACTCTCTGCCTGCCCTCTCCCTCTTTCAAACACCGTTTCCCCACCACTGCAATGCTGTGCCTGTCCTGTGCACGGCGCACAGGGCCGTACCTAGGAATTTTTTAACAGACAACATGGTTGCAGTTTTAAAAAATCTCAAAAATTTTACTCAAAACGGAGGTAATCCGATTTCATTACCTGTGTTTTTCCACAGAAAATTCACAGGGTATCCACTAATCGGAAAAAACTGAAATAAACGGAATTTTTTAATAAATCCGGATTAGAAAATTGAATTAGGAATGATATTTAGCATTTTTTTAAAAATCATAATGTGATTCAAAGTTTTTACCTATACTTTTTGAGTACAATTTCGTTTCGTTTCGTTGTGTAATTTTTTGAAGATTTCATCAGTGATCAACACACATATCAGTATAAATGTCACAAAAATATTTTATATTAATATAATGAAGTAGTCTTAAATGATTTGTGCTTCTATCTTCTATGGTAAAAGATTTAAAATCCGCGAATTTGGTAAACGAAAATTCGTACTCGTTTCTGCAGAGATTCCCGTCGTATATATTCCCTTCAGGTACATTTTCCGGTGTAGACTTCTGTATATGTATATGTTCCCTAATCTCATCATGTGTATTTTCAAGCAACGGTTTAATTATGCACAGATTTCTGTACATAGTCATTTCCTGTATACGTTCCTTTACAAGTTATTCATGTGCATTTTTCAGACGATTCTCTATATGGGATCCTGTACAGGTTTATATTAAATACAGATTCCTGTACTGTACGGATTCCTCATTATGTATAATCTATAATCTGTTCAGGAATTTGTTCATGTACTTAGTCATAAACTTGTACAGGATTCCAACACAGTGAATCGAGAAAAATATAATACGAAAATAGGTGAAAATATCCACGTGTATTTCCACGTGAATATTTTTGAGCTGACATCATAACCAATTTAACAAAAATTAGGAATTGTTTGAAATTTTATGTTCACTCATTTTCATTCTTAAAAGTTCAAGATTCCAGAGCACATATTTTATTCCGAGAGTGGGAAAAGTCGAAAGCAATGCCCTTTCAAAATGTTTGCGAGCAGGTGCAGGTGCAGCAGCAAGTTCGACGGCTGATCTCTAACAGAAGCGACAAGACGCTCTCTAAAGACTGGCGCCTGAATCATTGCCGGAATTCAAATCGCATTCGCCTTTCATTTTTTACTGTAAACTGTACTTCGACTTAAGTTCTCGATTTAGACGCTTTACGTCTTATTTCTAGAGCATTAAACATTACTTTTAAACTAAAGAAACAAATCTTTAATATCAATATATCACATATATTTTGAAATAATAGAAATGCAAAAAGAGCATTGAAGCTCAATGAAAATAGCTCTAAGCAAGTTGAACGGGCGTTAGTCATTACATTTTATAGTTATGTATTATGTAAGTTTTTATAACTGATGGTTATATAACTTGAACCCAACACCCTTAAGATCATGTATCAGTTCTTCGATTCCTAACTTACCGGCATAGTAGAATGCCAATCTCAATTTTAGAAATGGCATTTCAGGGAAAAAATTCCGGCCCAAAGATATGGTAGGCATAAACCGATTTAATAATACATATGTACAAACGACTGTTTTCGTTTTACAAATAGAGAACAATAGTACATGTTCGATGAATTCCAATTGCTAAGAGCCTTCTACGTGATTTACTTCGCTTTGAAATAAAATTAAAGTTATTGGTAATTTTCGCACTCATTCCCAGCTTTGAGGGAGTCGGTTTTCAAAAATTAGCGCGCATTTTACGAGCCAATGGGATCGCTTATTGGATGACCAATCAAATACTTGTATTACTGTAAAATCTTGTCCAATCATCGTTTGGGTCGAAGAGAAATTTCTCGATATCAGCCGCACCAGTGCACGGCAGACGTGACAATTTCAAATAAATTTAAAATAAACTAAAAACAATGAATTCCATACGTGTATTATTACAAAAAAACGTGCACCAGTTACGCAAATTCCACAAATGGTTAGTAATTGCATGTCGTAATTGAAAATGTACAAATTTGGGTGGTAAAATTCTATAACCTCTATAACCTCAATCTCTCTTATCACATTATTTTTCAAGAGGAATTTAGTATTTTTAAATAGATACTTATAGTTAGATCTTGTGAATAAATTCATTATACCATCAATTTATATAATAATTATTTGCCAGTATTTGTTAATATATATTATCCAGATGAGAGTATTAAACATTTATCATAACGTGTCCACATAGTTTTGTGTCGAATTAATATAATTAGAATTTCTTAATAAAAAAAAGGTATACCTAATAATATTAATTTAGAATAAGCTACTAGTATTATTAATGGCGTTTTCGAGTTTAAATTGCTAGAACTTTGAATTTTAAAAGCCTTTCAAGATCTAGGAATCAGAATTTGAATTAGCATATTAAAGTTTTATAATTATAATGTATAACTCTCTGTTATAATTTGTAGATTTTAATTTTGGAGTATTTACAAAATAAGATGCTTAAAATTATACTAATTAAAGACTAATACTTCTCCTTTAATTTAGAGTAATTATTTACTTCATAGATTTTTAGTCAAGCTAAAAATTATATAATAATCATAGTATTCTTTTTTTATTTCAGCATGACTTTGTATCAAACAGAAGTATCTGCTCCAATCGCAGAGACATTGACAATTCCCATCCCTGAGGGAGTTGATAAACCAGTTAGTCCTAAAATCGACAAAATAGCACAAGATATTAGTGGATTAACTCTACTTGAAGTCGCAGAACTCAGTGATGTTCTCAAAAAGCGATTAAATCTACCAGATGCACCTATGATGCCAATGGGAGGATTCGCAGCTGCTCCAAAAGTAATAATAAATATAAATTTTTTTCAATTTGATCAAAAAGAAATTTTTAAATAAACCAGAATCATCTATTTTTTTAATCTTTTATCTTTTTTACAGCAGGAAGATGAGGAGCCCGTAGCTCCAAAAGCTGTGCAAACTTCGTTTACTGTTAAGCTCGTCAAGTTTGAAGACAGCAAAAAAGTTATGCTTATTAAGGAAATTAAGAACCTTATTCCTGGAACGAATCTCGTTCAGGTAATATATTTTTTAAGATGTTTTCTGTTCGTCACATAAAGTAATATAAAACTTGAAAAATATTTTTGTACATGTAGTTTTTAACTAATAGATTTGCTTATTAGAGTTGTTTTTAATAGAAATAATTATTTGATTACAGGCTAAGAAATTCGTTGAGAGTGTTCCTGTTGTTGTGAAGGCTGATATTGACAAGGAGGAAGCTGAAAAATTAAAAGAAGCAATAGTCAAAGCTGGTGGTGAAGTCGAAATTGCATAAGTAGATCTTAGTTTTGTTTACACGCATTTTATTGTACTTTTGTTTAGTAAGAGAAAATAATACGATAATAATGAAAGTCAATAAAACTGTATTAGCTTTTATTCTTCCATTTTAATAATACATTAAAATTCATTTGTTACTCTGCTAGTTTATGAAAATATAATACATAGGTATTTCGAAGATTTATATATTAGTGGAATATTTCTGACAGATAGCCATTTGTGATTTCCACTCAATGAACTATAAAAAATCTATTTTCCAGTTTGATTTCAAAAAATGTTCAATTACTTTTTCGAAATTGTCTACGGAACTCAAAAATCATAGTTGCGACTCTGTTTCAGGAGCATAGTCAAAAATTATGCTCGAGCAGAAAAATCTATTCATTTTTCATTAATCTAAAATAGTTCTCTAAATTTCTAAATAGCAATAAAATCAATTAAAATCTTCTGGAAGACTTATCTCTATTTTTTATATATCTAAAAATATACTAAAATTATTTACTTTTCTCTTTGAAACACAGGCATCGCAATTTCAAATGGATGTCTGAAGACTAATTTTCAGACAGGGTTGGAGAGTTTCGCATGGCTCCAAAAATTAAACATATTAATACTTCTGTTAATATATTACATAGTTAAACATATTACAAGTAGAAACGTAGCGTCTACACTCTTCAGCTGATTCGCTCTGCGATTAGGCGATTAGGTCGTTCAGGCATTTACATACACTTTCACACCTTCTTATATTCTCTCAAATCGCTTCAACTGGATCCAAAAACAAGTCAGTGCAAGCGTGGTTATACTACATTGTGTCAAATTATAATTTAGCTTTGAAGATGTTTAGAAAAATTAATATAGACTTCTTAAGCGATGACTGCCTAATGCTCATATTTGAAAGCTTACCGTTGGAAGACAAATTAAAAATTGACTCAGGTACTCATATCACTATTTAAATTTTGTAATTGTATATTAACGTACTTGCAAACAACTATCTTTTAAAATGTGAGACAACAATGTCCATTTTTTGATTAACTGTATGTGGAAGTTAACAAAATTCTGTGTTAAATGAAGTTATGAATTTTATGTAAATTGTCAACATTCATTTAAATATTAGCACAATTTTAAGTTTGTTAAATTTCTTACGCTTTTAAGGGCATTTGATACTTCACCATAAGAGCAAATTAGTTATATCAATGATACATTCATAATAATAAATATTATTAGATAATAAGATTCAACAAACCTTCGTCTATACCTTCTTTGTTGACTCTTATTTACTAAAAATATTTATTATTATAAATGTATAATTGGTATAACTAATTTGCTCTTATGGTAAAGTATCACATGCCCTTAAGCATAAAATCTTGTGAATGTTAAATGTCAATATTATTCTTAATATATCACTTCAGTGTGCAGGAGATGGCGAGAGTTAAGTCGGAGAATATTTTCCGAATATAAAATTATCATTGTGAACAAAAACATACTCCAACAGTCGTCCAAACTGAAGAATGCAGTCGAGTTGAAAAAGTTTATGAAAGTCTTAACAAAAAATCCTTATCATATAACAACTGTAGATTTTTCAATTATTACTGCAAATTCTAAAGTGGCTGCAGTAGATTTGAGAAAAGTTATTCAATTGTGTCCTAATATAAAGGAACTGTACATGACATATACTTTCTCAAATAGTATACGACATATGCCTAAATATTTGAAACCGCACTGTATCAATTTGAAAAAGTTTGGCCATCACTTCCGTTCCCAAATATTCAAAGTTGATATACTATATGATTTACTTAGAGCTATGACAAATTTAGAACATCTGTACGTTCAAGCTCCCAGAAGCGTACATTTTTTGTCCCATCTCCACAAAAACAAGCTTGAAGAATTAATAATTGACACGGGTTGTCCGATTTATATGGAAAGTTTCTGTGAAGTAAGTGTCTATAATTTCTGTTTCAACAATTAATATTTACGATTAATGGACTGTATGCTAAGTAGATTCATTTGCAGTAAACTAAAAATATTATTAAATTTTTTTAGATGTTCAAGAATGCAACAAAATTACATACGATTTCTATGAATGAAATGGGTATAAGGGATGCTGTCAAATTACCAGAAAATTCCCCCATACGGAATTTAGCGTTGACAGCCCCATTGCAATTGAGGGTAAGAAGTTGGCTAAACTTAATTCCTCAATTGAAAAATATTGAGCAACTATGCTTAACCGAAAATTACAATATCTCCGATGAATTTTTAAGGATTCTGTCTATACACTGCAAAAAAATTACTTTTCTAAATATTGATGGTAAGCGAATTAACTTCAATTATTTATTATTTATTTTATTTTATTATTTATTGGCTCTTAAATAAAAATAATTGCATGCGTGTTTATTTGCCCTCGACCGTTAAAATTTCAAAAAAAGCTTCGAAACCCTTGTAAATTCCACAAAATCTTTTTAAAAAATATTTATAATGTAATTTTCATCTTTTGCATAAACAGGTTGTTCTAGAGTATCTGACGATGGTATTGCATACTTAACGTTAATACCACACCTTCGTCACTTATCATTATCACGTACAGGCGTGACTTGTCAGACTTTGGGAATACTACCTTTTTTGGAAGTATTAAATTTGTTACGTTGTGACGATATAACTGATGAGGGTATAGAAATAGTACTTCGGGGTTCCCCACGACTGACAATACTTAATTTATACTACTGCCCCAATATTACAGACAGATCAGTATTCGCTGCTGTAGCTTCTACGAGAACTCGTGAAAATCATGTGCAATTACACATGGGTATTGGCGGTACTCAAGTAACAATTCAAGGGATTTTAAGAGAGTTTAGCCTCTGGATAAATTTTTACTACAGAATTAATTGTATCCCGATGAATTTTGTACATCATATTTCAAGCTTTCCTACAATTGAAGATTTTTATGATGTAGAAATGTTTGAACGAATTCAAGTTTAAAGTTAGTTATTTCAGAAAATAAAAAAAAATCCCAAAGACTTCCACTTTTAGATGCAATTCGATGCGCAGAATCAAAAAATATTTTTTTTTTACTTCGTCTTTATAACGTAGGTAATTATAATTTTACATGTGTACGATTTTACATATTTATCGAATACGAATTTTTATTTATCAATGATGTGCCTAATGATAAGTTGGAAAATAGTACTTGGTGTTGGTGTTTTTGTCTTAAATTATTCTATTGTCTTTATAGTATTATTAGAGTATGTTTCCGGTATTTAATAAATTGGCTATTTTAAATCTTGTATTACGGTTTCTGATATGTCTTCAAATTTGAATTTCCCAATTTTACGTTAACAAATTTTAAATTAATAATTTCTCAAGATCTACGCTTAAGCCAAAAATATAATGAAAACGTTTTTATTATAATAAGGCGATTTCGGTTAAGAAACGAGTGTAATTACAAGGAGTGTTAATGACAAATTATTCCACAATCTACAATCATTGCCCCGGTTATGATCTTTACTCCAACTCTGTTAGTTATTACTAAAGTTTAAATTGTTCTTAATGAAGACTAATTAGTTGATAAACTACTTCACAGCTTTCTACTTTAGAAATATGTATCCAACTTACTAAGGTGACTGTATAATTTAAAAAAAAATCAGTTTATTCAATACCTTTAGTAGAGGCATTACAGAAAATACTTTTTATGCTTAGTTTATAGGAAAATTTATAAATATTTTATCATATTTTAAATGAATATAATGTATATAATTTTGCATTATTTTTTAAAGCATATAAAGTACGAATGAGTAGAATGAAACCTCAATTTAGCCAGTGAATTAAAAAAATGTGCATTTTTCTCTATATCTTTAGTTTTGTGACATTTTGACTCAGCATTTCTTATCCAGTACACGTGCAGGTATGCGGGTTTCTCTATCCTTAATTATTTTGCGTATCATCATGTATTAGGTCTGTTTAACTTGTTTATTAAATTTCCTGCTCGTAATCCTGTCATAATGTCCGACATTGAACCTGGCTTCTATTACGTATATAATTTATTCTACGTTTTTGTTACTCACATATACAGTTCTCTCTAAATCTGAATTAGTGAAAAGTGAGCCACTAATTTACTTTAGTGAAAATTTTTACTAATTATTAGTTGTATTTCATTATTTCAATTCGTAGTTTTCAACTTTTCACTAATTCAGATTTAGAGAGTTCAAATCTCTTCAGTTCTTTAGTAACTATATATATATATATAGAAATAGTGATAAGTGGTTTAAATATCATTCTAAAATATTTCATTTGTTTGATCCATGTTACCCTATCTCTTTTTGAATATGAGCAGTAGACTTGCTCATCACGTATATCACCTTACCGCGTATCTTTTCGTTTCTAATACGTAATGCAATACTCGTAGTATTGCAAAGCTTTCGTGTGTGTAATACACATCTCGTTTTCTCTTTGACGTATCGTGCACAAGAATAATTGGGGTTGACACTTGCACTGATTTCATTATCTTGTTTTTAAATATGTTTAAGATATACCTTAGACTGATTTTTACTTTTCATCTTCTTTATCTTTTTTTATAATGCGATCGAAAAAAGGATGAATATATCTATCTAGAGTGGAAATAATCCAGTGTATTTACCACGAATAACAACCATATTATGTTAGTGGCTCGATTCTATACTCACTTGCCGGACGAGTTTATGGTTTTTTGACTTTTTTTTCTCTTTTAAATGTCTGACTCGGTATTTTTAGATTCACGAATGGTAAGGAAAAGCATGGGTGCAATCCTGAATTCCTGACTAACTCCTGCAAAGGGAAATTTTATTGAATACATATTAGAAAGAATTTTAGTGTGGATCCCACCTTTGGATTCTTTTCTTTTTCTTATTTTTATATATTCAAGAATTTTTTTATTTTTCATCATACCCTCGAGATTCTTTCTTAGAAATATTGAAAACAAGTTCCGAAATTTCTGTGTGGAATATATTTAGAATTGTGAGCTAGACGAGACACTAGAATATTGCCTATTTCTTATTACAAGATTTGTCGTTAAACATTTAACGGTTTTGTCTGACTAATTGTTTGAAACCCACCTTAGGCTTTCGCTTTCAATTGTTATTGAAATACCTCAATTTCTTGATAACGATCCGTGTTGTACAATACTACCTTTAAAAGCATTTCGCAACCTAAGTTCGACGGAAGTGATTATTCGACTATCATATTAATAATGAATGGCGCGATGCTGGTTTACCGAGCTCAATTACAGGTTTTCTTATGTCATTTGCAGAATTAGGAACATTTCTCAACTACTACATAGAATATTCTTTGCTTTTCAGGTAAAATTTTAACTTATTTTAATATTTTCGAATCCTTATATAATCCCATTTTGCAAGTCATGTAAACCTTTTTAAATCATAATTCATGTTTTTGAGAGATATGCTGATATGTAATGTACATAATAGGCTAATTATCAAAAATTACTATGTGTCTTTTAACTTCATCAACATATAATTTTTTCATTTCCAAGAAAAATTTTCGCTGTTACACCTGTTAATATAAAGTACTTGTTGATATAAATCTTCAACGTTGTGAATTTGTGGATACAAGTTTGTGATACATTCATAGTGGCATGTAATCTTTTTTTCTTTATTTTGTAATTTTCTCTCAAAGTATCTACGTCCGGTTTTAATGACAGAAACAAACGTATAAGAGTTTAAGCTAAATGACTTACAAAGGAAAAAATAGTACATATTTCAATTATTATAATTTTATCCTTATTAAGGAATCTTAATATTTAGAACATGAATACCGGTTCGTCGAAAAAATTACTATACAACGGAATTTAAAATAATTCAGAGGACTCTTCTAAAATAAACTGATAATAAATTGAGTTCTTATTAAGAAACACAATTGAAATCGATCTATTAATCGGCGATCCATTGCGCAATCGTTTTAATATAATAAAATGTGAGGAAATTCCATTAATTGATTAATTAATTCGCAGTAATTCGTGGGAATGATGTGAAAAAATATTTTTTCCCTTCTGCATCTTGAATTACATACATAGACATAAAATTGTGACAATCAAAAATCTGAAGAAATTTAAATTCTCGAGTAAAATCTTTAAAATTGAATGAAGATTGCTATGCTTTGTGCTCCACTGTTTATCGATGATTGCCGACCTCGTCCCAGTCAGTCGTCAATTCTTGATTGACCGGTCACTGGTTGTTTAATAAACAGTTGAAGTTCGAATCAGACCCAGTGCCGTATCTAGATCTTACTTTCTCGTCGTCCTTGTTCTTGTCTTTTGCCAAATGGTCTAGCAGTGCCCGAAGAAGTGTAAGCGTAAATCCATACACATTTCAGGCTGCAAGTGTCGAAGCCGATTGCAGTGAGGACCACGTGTTTGTTCGACAGTCTTAGTCGAGCCGCCGTTCGTCGAGGCACGCGAATTGCCAGTCAGGCAGTCACTACGGTCGAGTCCTCGAGTCCGAGTGAAGCATTTCGTGCTGAAAAGAAAGTGAAATAAAGGACAGAGAGTGAAAAAACCGTTCGCGAGTAAGAGAGGCAAACGCGTGCACAAAAGAACCTCCGTGCAGGATCTTTAGGCTTAAGATTTACTCCCAAGGCTACTCTTTACGGATGAAACCCTTTGTTAGCCTTCCAAACCTGGTAAAACGAAATTTCTCTTTCTTGGATTTTAAAAAATCTAAACACTGCTGACAAAAACTACCATCATCTTCGAGTTATTAATGCAAAAAACTCTAAAAAGAGTAAGAATTCTTACTCTTTTCTTTTCTTATTCTTTCTTGTTCATTTTTTGAACGAGTGTTTACACTCGATATATATGATTCGAATCCATAATTCATAGACTTCTGTGGTCAAGATTCAGACTAGAGTTACCAAGGCTTCTTGTAGCTTGATCTATAATCAACCTAATCACTTTGATCCTAGAATATTTATTATGAACTGAAGATGTCATTGAAATGCTGCAGAGACGCAGTTAACTTAATGTTCTAAAGTTTTGATGACAACTTAGAATGAATATTGTAAATTGGGAGATGTTTGTGACTTTAAAGTTCTTCATCATTGAAATTCAGTACAGATTTGAGACATAAAGAAAGAGTGCATTACCAAATTTTACAAAAATGGAAAATACCCAGTCGCAAAATACTTACCCAGGATTTATACTGCACTATTTACAATCAGAGTAAATTTTGTTGGAAACAATTCTAAACTTGTTTTCAACTGAAACATTTTTATAACAACTGAAAGTAAAAATTGCATCTCATTCTACTAATGATTTGAGTCACCAGATACGCGAAAAAAAGTGAATTATAATATTTACGCTGGACAATATCAACTTACGAGCTTATTACATTTTCCTTCTTATGTTACGTTGAAAAATGCATGGCTTATGGTTACCATTAGTTTACAAATAGATGAAGTTCTGAGTATTGTTTTTGTATACTGTATATAATGTGTAGTCTAGCGTAATTGTCATCAAATTGGACTAAACTCTAATCAGAGCTGGAATTTATGTACAAAACCACCTATCACTGCGCATACCATTCACTGTAAATTTCAGTAGGAAAAAAGGTGTACTGGAACAACGTAACTTTCAGCTTTTAAGATAGTTGCAAACTACTTCTAGACTAGAGTTTTGGTCGAGGAGCTGTTTACTAACAAGAAATTAGGGAATCAAAAATACATGTGATTTCCCATTGTTTTCTCCGAAGAGTTCGAAACGTAGAGTGTATCGCTATCTAAAATTTCCTTTATATCTGCCGAAATTTCCCAGAGGATTTCCGCGAATGATTTCCCTGGAATTGCCAGAGTTGCATTCACATGATTTCTCGTAAGCTCCTTGGTTTTGATATTAAGAATAAAGATGTTCCTCATTTATAACCGATAATCCATGTTTTTAACATAAGTCTAACAAATAAATGATATAAATAATATTTTACTACTTTTCCAGAAACTACATAAGTAAATATTGCTTGTCAAAGTAAAAAAATATGTAGTTATAGAAAATTGAGTAAAATAAATACGATATTAATTTGAAATTGTACGATTGTGAATGCTTCAAAGTTTGAAGTTCAAATTCCGTTTCGTTACACTCTAAATGCATCTTGATATATGACTTACGTAATTGAATTATTTATAAAACATTAAGGTATAAACCAAAATTTTGATGAATTATAATATTTTAAATATAATGTCAATAAAATATATGTTGAATCAACTTTAATTGACTTAAAGTTTTCTATTGTTTGTATAAAAACGTCTGTAGTTAATTATTACTAATTCAATGCAATATTCATTCCTTTTTGAAATGTAATGAATTTTATTACATAAATTAAAATATTTTCGCGTGATAAAAGACGAGCTATAATTACGCATTAGATTCACTTTTTTCAGCTGTTGATACAATTATTAAAGTAATTGCCAAGGTGGCGTTCTTACTCATTTCTTAATATTAAATTCCAGGGAAGCCAATACTAAAGTTAAGAGTCGAGTCTTTGAAAGTTTAAAATATTTGCTTGCTTAGCATTTTGTAGACTACTTTCATCCATATAAGTATTTTCAATATGTAATTTTATATATTAAACGAAGTTTCTCTTAACTAATAATTATGAGGAATTTAAAGAAAATTACTTTAACATTTAAAGACATTTAAAGAACATAAGAAAGTCGGTTTTTCTTTGTGTATTGCACATAATTTGATCCAATGTATTCAAAAAATATAGCCTCGGAGAAAATAATCATTTAAGTAATGAATTTTCTTATACAGTAACAAGTATTTATCTTTGATTCTTGATCATTAAGAAAATGCGAAAACATGTATAAAAATAGTTACTCTTTTGGTGAAAAATAGAGTTAATTCATTAAAATGAAACGAATAAATTAACAGTAATGGACGATGGATGCAAATTTTACTTGCTTAAAAATCATTTATGTAAATTGATGACGAATTTTGAAGTAAAATACATTCTTTAATTGTAAAATCTATTGAATATGCTTTTAAAAATAATGAAAACAAGCATTCTACTAGACATTAAATCATATCTATTAGACTAGTAAAAATTGATAATATGAAAACGAGTTGTATGTATAATCTTTAGTAAGTGTAAATAATGAGTACAAGGTGTATTGTTCAAGTCCAGTTTAAATAATTTATTCAGTCGTATATCTTTGATTTTCATGTGTAGGATATATCAAAGGAAGTTTTTCCTTTACATAGCTTCAAAGACTTGAAGGTGCATGAGATTTCGAAAAATTTAATTATTTCATGACAAAAGCATTAGCTCTCTTCAAAAAATATCTTCATCAATGAAAAAAATGACACTTTATTCCTTATCCTTGTAAAATAACTAATTTCATAATATAAGCAGAATTCAAAGGTCATGACGTTGTGTAATTAAACTTGAGATTAAACTTGCCCACCAATCACTTATGCACCTGTACCATGCAACGTGAGATGCATTTCCTTTATGCCTTCATTAATTACGCAAATAAGTTCCATAAAAAATTTTCTGATTGTCAAATAACAAAGTCGTTTATAAATTACTAATGATGTACTTATGAAATCAATATTTTTAATTATATACCAAACTAAGAATTCACTCTCTAAACTTTAAAATGTGAAACATTTTTTTAATACTTTTAATTATACTTTTAGAAGAATGAACTTGAAGTGCTCTCGGCCACTGACATATTTACCTATTGCAAAATTGCATTGCAAAATTCTGATAGCCATGAGTACAAGTAAAATGTACACAGTGTTTTCTTCTAATTAGCGACTTTAGAATGCACAAGAAAAACATATTTCCTTTTTACTGTTGAAATTCTATTCAAATAGCAATGTCTTTACATATTTTAAATGAGTTTAAACGGAGAAAAGTAAACATTGCAAACGAAAATCTAAAATTTAAATTGAAAGGTAGATGCAATATCTTATTTGGATAACCATTCAATTGCTTTCTGCATTTCTAAGTGCATAAATTTACTATTTGCAGTTAGATGTTTTTTATGGGAAAAATCTTATGAGTTATCAGTTCTTATCTCTTTCTTTGTTTTCATAACTGGTATAATTTCCTCAAGACAGATTTGAATGAATTCCCATAACTGAAGGCCAATTAAACGATAAACATACAACAATGAGAATTTGCTCACGTCGGTATTGTTCAACAAGTTGATCACAGATCGATGTCTTCCTTTAATGACAAAAAACCAGTTCGACCACTGCTTCCGAGACTTTCCTTGACTTGAGACCGTTTCCTACGGAAGACGAAGACTGTCTACTGATGACGTGCAGGTCGATGGCCTTGAACTCTGCAGCTCTTCGACCGGAGTATTCGCGTAAATCGTAAAACATTTCCAAGTGTTATATGCACTAGCGGAATAGCGTAAGAGCAGTTTTTGTCTTTCTATATGAATCTTGATCTTATGATTCACAAAAAATGCAGTCTTTGGAAATTATTTTCTTTTATTTCTAGATTTTAAACACGGAATGAAGAATGCAAATTCTCGTTGATGTTTTTGATCGAAAGCAGTGGTTCAAGAAGACTTCACTTTGTGGAGATTTAGCTTTAGTGTATGAAGCATAAATTGTAATTTGCACTCTTCAGTGCACGGCATGTCATTTTTTATTTCAAGTGCGGCATTTGGCTTTTAAGAATTTTGCATGGCTTACGAAACATGTAATTCGTAGTAGATGCAATGCAATTACGAATAGTGAGAGGATGAGCTCGTATCATTCATAATATTATGTCTGTTGCTACTATTGTAGCCATAATGTTATGGTTGATTGTTTATATAGTTTGCAAGTCTATTATTGCCTCCACTTCTTAAAGGAACTATCATCTTTTAAAAAATGTGATAATTGTAGAGGGACATTGTAAAAAATCAAAAATCTATTGTAATCTTATAATTTTACAAATGTAGAATCAGAAATGAGAATAGGAACAGGTCTGTGGAAATCTGTGCGTATTGAAAAATGGGATTTTATCGTAAATAAATAATTCTTGTTCCTAAATTAAATTTTATTATCAAGAATAATAATCACGTCCTTTATTGTTTGAAAAATGACAGAATAATAAGACGTCCCACGTGGAGATAAATATTAGTCATTGTTTGCAAAACAGATCATGTCTGTAAAATTCTCTCAATATCTGTTGGAAGTATTCTATTGTCTTTTATAAATTAGTATTATAATGACGAATTATTTAACTGACTGTAAAATAAACTGTAATTAATAGATTTTTTTTTGATTCAAGAAAGAATTAACTATGAATAATAATATACATTCTGTAAATAATTAACATCAGCTCGAGTTGATATAATATAAAGATTGAATTATCTTCTTTAGCGGAAAAAGAGTTTGTGATATAGTTATGAGTAATTGAAAGGAATACGAAGTAGAAACTGATATTTATATTGTATTGTGAAGTATGGTTAGTGCAAGCTAGAAATGGTTAAATTGGAAATTTTTCAAGGAAGCGCATCATTATTCAAGGTTTCTAACAATAAATAATTATTTTATGCTTTCTATTTTGAAAGAAAAAGCAGTTTCAGAGATAAAATTATTATCTGCTATACATACTTATTATTCAATTATGGAAATTCCTGGTTTTACAAAGCGTTGGTGAAAATAATAATTAAGCAAATTAAATGAGAGTTCAAGTAACAAGCAAGTATCTTCTAAATTTTACACATTTTTTCCAATTAATTTGATGATTGCATTAATATTTATTTAAAAATTGTCAGCACTGTTTAGATCTTAGATTGCAGGAGCAAATTTATTAATATATAAACTAATATGCTTTAAAGGTAATTAATTTTAATTAATTTATTTTTGCTACTTAGGTTTTCGAAGCAGGAAAATGGGAGGTGACCAGCTTGGTCTCCTCCTCTGGAAGAACTATGTTGTTAGAAAACGGCAGCCGGTAAGTTAGCTTGATTTCATAAGATCTTTAAAAAATCTTAATTAAACGCGCAAAACATGAAATTATTATAGAGAATCTTCGCAATAAGAAATACTGCTGTAGATGTATACTTTGCCATAATGTTTAAATTAAAATGTTGCATAGAATAATAGAATGGATACTTCGATATTTTGTTAGTAATAAAACGGCAATAATTATTATATTTGATTTCAGGGCGTACTGAGTCTCGTATTTCTATGGCCAATTTTCGTATTTATGATTCTTTACACTGTCCGTGATAATGTCGATCCGGAATATTTTCCCACATGCCAATTCCCTGCGAGGTTTATGCCTCAAGATGGAATCTTGCCATTCGTTCAAAGCTTCGTTTGTAGTGTGGGAAATCCTTGCGAACCACTCTCTGTTTACGAGGAAGTACCATCTTATAAAAGTGCTATGTAAGTCTAATTACAAAAACAAGATGCCTTGACACCATCACTTTCGTATGTAATTGCGGGAAATTTTTACGTTTAATTTATTAGTTAAAATTGACACTAAATAAATGATAATAATTAATAATAATGTAAATTTCATTATAGGTTGAGTCCATTGATCACTGAACTCCAAACAGTTCTACGAAATGATACAATCCTTTCAGCAGTCTCTTTTCTGCCAAAAGGTATCCAGCTCCTCAAATCAATGGCCCAAATTCTTACCCAACCAGATATTAAACAACTTTTTGGTGAGTATTGACACGATTTTAATTAAAATTTCACCCTTGAAAATTGTCACTGTCTTAAAAATTATTAATTTAAATACTTATTTTTAGATAGAGGAATACGTCTTGGAGATTTGTTTAATAATCATGAAACGATAAAGAGATCCTTGAAAACTCAAGTGCCTCAGGCTACGGAAAGTTTGATCGATGGACTCTTCAACTCTTCAATAAAATTAATATACGTGAGTCTTCAGAATAAATAGTGATAAAGTCAAATTTATAAATATGCATTGTTCAATCTTTTTGATTTTTAAACTAGTTGATCGAAGGTTTTGGTTCATCCAACATCGAAGACATCATTTGCTCAGCCGAAAGCTTGAAGAAATATCTTGTCGTACCGAATGAACAGGATCTTTTGACGATATCAAAAGTGCTTTGCGAAATAGATCCGGCAAAAATTCCTGGTATTTTGGAACAATTGACGAATCATTTAGATTTTACCGGTCTCTTGGAAATGGTCAGTCGTGCTATGGCTAAATTTCAAGGCTACGATTTTTTCAAGGACATAAAAAAAACTGTTGAATCAATTCTTGGCCTCAGAATCGTAGATAAATATGTTCCCAAATATCTGAAGATTCAGGAATGGGTGCCAAAGATTATTCCTCTTTTCAAAAATGTCTCCTTTAAGGAGATAGACCCTTCCTTGTAAGTTAAAAAAATAGCGTATACATCATATTCATATTAATAACACAAACATATAAATATCTGAATATAAAAATGAAAATTTCAGCATAAATGAAATGATAGCTGTAATCGATCCAGTTTTTCAAGGAGATGAATGGAAATTAGCTCGAAATGCTTTTCTGAAGTTGAAAGATTTGCTTGTTCTGGTAAAGGACGTCATAAATAATGGAAAGACTCAAGGGGAAAATGTATCTAGTCTAATACACCAAATTGGAGGAAACGTTAACGATGTAGCTTCAAAGTATATCGACTATGAGAAAAATATCACAAAAGCCTTAGATACTGCTTATCTAATTTTACAAGATGGTATTAAGCTCACCAACAAAGTGATACAGCAACACGAAGATAAAATACAGATGTGAGTCAAGTGACTTCCGTTTAGTTTCAATGGCTCTATTCAAGTGGGACAAAGAGCATGATTCAAAATGGGGACAACATTTCAAGAGTTATTTATTAATTAGACTGCAATCTTAAAAAAAACTTGGACAGTTTTATGATTATACAATTATTTTTATTGAATTTTATTCGTTGATATAAAAATGCTTTCTTAAAACCTTAAATAATCTTTTCAGTGCAGCAGACGTGTTGGATGGCCTTAAAAACTTCCTTTCAAAAAAAATAATGAACATGGTTTCGTATTTAGTATCACTGACGGACAACGTGGTTCAAATGACCCATCATGTTGCAATAATTCATGAGGAATTATTAATCAAGATCAATTTGGTTGCTCGAAATCATGAAACGACAGTACAAAATATTTTGACCAATGTAGAACCGGATGCTTACAGGGCGGTTATAAATTCTTTTTCTCGTTTGGATTTTCTCGAGGTCAGTATTTCAACTATTAATATCTAAAATTCAAATTTTTGAGCATGCAGCAATTTTCTTTTTTCGTTCATAATATGAATTTAAAAATGAATTATAGAAACTCTTGGAGGTTTCAAAAACCAAGGAAATCGAAGAAGCATTGTGCGAAGAAGATACTCTCTATGAAATATTTACAGACATTAGAGAAAAAAAAGATCAACTGTCGAATCTGAATGAGTCAATATGTAGTGAATCTGGAAAAAAATTCATATCTGACATTTACAACGTCTTTGAAATGGGAAATTTCAGTCGTATTGTAAGTATTGTGGAAAATGGACCGTAAAAAGAATACAAAGAGTTACAAAAATGAAAATTATGTTTCTCTTTTTAGATAGACAACACTTTAACAACATTTATTTTCATGGCTCTGCAAAGACCAATGCTTTTCGAAAGATCTAATCTGACAGCGACGATAGAAAGTGTTAAGTTGTTTGTAGCTTATCTTCAGGACGTGGAATCGAAAAGATTCGAATCTCCCATTTGGACCTCGTTCCCAATTTCGACCGAATGGCGAAAAGCTTTTGAAGAAAATCAATCTCAAGGACGTTTGGACATGTAATTAATTTCTTATTAATGTCTTGGATTTTTTGTTTTAATTGTTTTTTTCAATACTATTCATTTAACAGATTGGGTCTTCATCTGAGTATGGCAAAGATGCAGGGCTCTAAGAGTCTTTCTTACTTCACGATTGAACCAAATTTAGTCAAAATGGATCTGCTTGCTGGAAATATTTTAGAGGATCTTCAAAGTCATCCTACTGAGTGGATTGCCCAAGTTCGGATTCACAAATCTGAATTGATTAAATCTTTTTATTTGACTGCAGCGGATAAGCCAAAAGTCAGTAAAAACTTATTCTTTGTATATTTTTCATCACATTTTCTATTTTGATGTATATTTATAATACTTGATATATTATATGATTATATATATATTTTTATAGGTGTTGAGACTGCTAGGATACTCGAATCTAACCAGAGATTTGTGCATGGAACCGAAAGCGCTGAATCTTATAAACTTTCCTCCAGGTTCAAATGTCACATTTTTGATGAATCTAATTTGCCGACCAATAAAAACTGTTGAATCAACGCTTAGCTTCAACTTGTCAAGTATAGAAGACAATAAGTCGATGTATATCAAGAGAAAAGATTTCAACTGGACAGGATTCAATGAAAAAGTTGTGAAGATTTATCATTATGTTGATTCCCTTTTACATCAAGAAGATTCAGAGAATAATTTAGTTAATTTAAATGAGCTAATGGAAAAATTCATACACTCTTGGACGGAGGATGTAACAGTGTCAGATGCTTGGGAAGTCAGGTTCGTTAAAATTAAACTTTTAAAAAGTGTTAGTCAATTCAGGCCGGTTTTAAAGAAATTTTGGCTAAATCTTTAATGACAATTTACATATTTTTGCAGCGTAGGCGTTTTGTGCAAAATTTTCACAGTTATGGAATATCCTCTTTTCGATGCAAAAACCTTAAATAACTGGGAGGATTTGCATGCTCTTGCTTGGGCTGCTTCTTTACTTTCTGATAACGTCGAAAATGTTGTAGATCAAATTCAAAGGAAAAATCACACGATTGATTTAGGAGATGTCTTGAATTTGATGCCACAGACTTCAAGTTTGTTGAGTAAACTTTTGAGAAATCTTGCACCTGTGACTCTTGACTTTGTAGACATGACTGTAAAAATCCCTTTGCATTTTGTAAGTTCTACATCTTTATATCATTTCTGCATTATTTATTATTAATCCAGATTCCTTTGGACTTCAATTTTTGATATTGATTTAAGATGTCTGCCGTTGACGAATATAAATCACGAGAACCAGATTGGCCCTGTATCAAGAATGAAAGTATTGGAGAGGCTCTAGAGTTCAGAACAGGAAGTCGAGAGTTGATGAGAGAAATAGAGAAAATATCTTGTGACCCAAGTCTTTTAATCAAGGAGTGGAACGAACAGCCTTTATTGAATAAAGTTAGAAAAATTGTAGGTTGAGAGAAAACATATTTTATATCAGAATCTGACAAAATCGATTCCGCGAAATGATTTTAAATGTATTGAGTCAATTTATTTTAAAGTATTGTTCTTTGGTTTCATTTACTTCATAGAAAACAATTAGTTTCAGCATAACAGTTCCATTCAGTTGCCACCTTTTAACTGGACAGAAGGTTATTTAAGATTTCGTCGATTAGTTGGAAAAATGAACTCTCTTTTAAATTCATCAGAAGATGTCGGATTATCAGACACCCCGAGTCTCTCTGTTTACATGAAAAACTTTTTGCCGGAGGTCAAAAAAATGGTAACTGAAAGTTTACCTGGAGCATTAGATCAATCCAGGTAAATTATTTCTTTTTGAAAATAAAAAATACATATTAAGCGGATGGAGTTTCATCGCATGCTGACAGCAATTAAGTTATTTACATTTTCTTGTGAAAAAAAAGTATCCCTAGGACAAGTATCCAGTCGATATTCTAAGGCGAACTTTTCGGAAGTGTACCCAATAATTCATTTACATTATTTTAGAAAAATACTGGATTTCATCGATAATAAAATTGATGAAGGAGTGGGCATCTTACATAGTCAGTTGTCAGCAAGAGATGTATGGAAATCAATGAAAATATCAAGAGATTCGAATTATTTTTTCGCTCTGGGAAAATATTTGACTAATGTTTTACATGAAGTGACAGTTCTTTTTTCTGGTATTTTCAATGAAGGTAAAAGCAACCTACGGAATATATAAAATTATAAATTATTTTCCATTGCTTGTAATCATTTGAATAACTAAGATTAACTGCTTTCAGATCCAAAAAATATCAGCATTCTCTCTTTGCTTGGATTCAGAGACAAGAGTGTGATTGGAATTGCTTATAATCGTCTTCCTAATATAATAGCAACATTCATAAACGGAATTTCGGATCCTACAGTAGACAGTCGAGCGATTAATTCCATAAAAAAAAGAAACGTATCTTGTTCAGAAATATTCTCCTGGTTCTCTAACTCTAGGGTAGACCTTTCTGTCGATGAGTACAGAATTTTGAAAAATTTTACTTGTGACCTTGACCCAGACAATTTTAACGCATTCACTGATCTCTATATGAAAGAGGCTGCAGTTTGGGAAAGGCCCTTTTCCGACTATCAATCTTTCTTTTTAAGCTTGGGAATCGACATGTACGATTTAGGGAAGACAATCGAAAATCGCACAAAAAGTGGTATAAAAATTGATGTTCCTTTTGGAGAAAATTACTTTGATAGTTTGTTGAAAACATTGAAAAGAGAGCTTAACAACAATGTGGATGAAGTTGGTGGAATAATACTTCGTGTAGGTTTCCATTTTCGAAATCCAGTTAATTATTATCAATCATTAATAGTTAAAGAGATGTAAAGATATTTTTCTGATTTTTACAGAATAATCCCGAGGGTAGAACTTACCGTCTGATAATTGAAGGCATTTCCGAAGTTTTGAGCAACATAGCAAAAACTTTGAGTGGAATAAATTTGAAAAATGATGAGATTCATACCTGGGATTTGTTCGAGAAAGGGGACGTTCATCAGCTCATGAAACTGTTTGAACATCATCCGACAGAAACAATTTCACTTATTGCTATTTTAAGCGAAATTGATCCCGTAACAATGCAACCCTATACGATAAAACATTTTAAAAAGAATTGGTGTACATCTCATCCCAAACTTGGTATCTGGGCTGAACCTAATGCGACACATTTTTTAAGGGAAATTTGTTCTTTCGATTTTAATCAATTACTAAAGAGCTTAACGAGCGAGGAACTATATGTAAGTTTATTTTTATATTACACATTTTCCTATATGCACACGATATTTTTTAAAACAAGCATTTCGTAATACAAGCATTATTTCTGTCCATTTAGGTTATAGCAAATGATCACACAGACGTATTAAAAAGAGTAACGCCTCTTTCAAAATCGGTCTCTCATTTGCTGGAACAAATTATAGAACTTAAATCTAAATATCCGAAACTTGTCTTCCAATCAAGTATTTTTAATGCTACAACTTGGAGAGGTTTTTCTATTGATACGTGGAAAATGATTAATAAGACTGAACTTTCTTGGGTGAACAAACTTGTAACTGAATATATTCCACATGATTCGCTTCTGAGCAAAGTACACAGGTTGTTTATCTTAAGCTTTGTTTATTTTGATCGAGGAACAAATTTTTAAAATCGTATACATTTTTATTCATTTATTTTATTTCTTAATTAGGCTACCTCAAGTTCTCTCGTCGGTTCTGGAACTTTTCTCCGGAGGAGATATGTGGCAAAAACTCAGAATTATTTACGAAGGTTCGAGAATAAAACCCCTTCTGACAATTGTTGAGGACTTACCAAATCTAGCAATAACTCTTGTTGATACTTTTGTCAACTCTGAAAGACTGGGTGACTTTGCTGAACGATTTTTTGCTGGAAAAGTGACGCTTTGCGACATAGATAAATATTTGATAGTACCGAATTTTGTGAGAAAGAAGGGAATCCTCTCGAGCATTACAATAATTTGTCAGAAAATAATAAACAGCGGTGAGATACTTATAGCTGAGGATTTTTTGCCTCTCGATTTTTATGCTGAGGTAATTATTATTTAATCAACTCTTGATTATAGAAATTTCATAATTTGATGACTTATTATATGTTTTTTATTTTATCATGTAGAAAAATCTTTTATACAAAATTCGAAATTCCTTCGAGCCTGAATATTCAGTCTTTAATAAAACATATCTCTTGGAGAAAATCTACAAACTTCAAACCACTTTTATACGAATTGTGTCAGAAGGTTTCATCAACGTCAAAATTCCCACATGGTGGACTTCCTTTGAAGAGGGAACCTTCAAAGATTTCCTTGTAAGATACAGGAGTAAAGATTTGAGAAAATTAGCTCATTCTGCGATGAAAAAATCAATAGATGTTCTGCACAAAATCTTAAATTCTACGTCTTCTGATGAGTAAGTAGGTATATAGTAAATTTCTTTACAAAGGAACCAATCTACTCTCTTCTAAATTATTTTCAGAAACTGTACCTGGTGTAACACACTCGTTTTAGAAATTTTAAATACTCAACTAATACGACATGCAGAATATTCAAAATTAATATGCAAGTTGAATAAAATGAAAGTGATTGAGATTCAAGAGACGATGCTAAAAGATTTTTATTGGAATAAAACTATCAATATGGTAAAATTTTTATTTTTTCGGAATTCTCGTTGAGTTATTCTTTGATTTTTTTTTATTTCAGACGAATTTTTTTGAATTATTATATTATATTAAGAAATTTTTTGACAGATCAATCACTATAAATATCTAAATAATAAGAAGACACTTAAGAGCTTCATGGTTACTTTAGAAAATTCTTTACACTACGTAGTGGATATTTTAGTGGATCATCAGAATGCTACTTATCACAAGGAAGTTAATGAATGCTTCTACAAATTTGTTGGTGGACATTCGTATTCAAGACCAGGATTGTGAGTATTTATTATAATATTTATAAATAAAATGAAATTCATAAAGTTAGTGTAAAATTGAAACTTAAAACCCATCTCTTAAGGTATATCACCATGATGATTGGAATGTTGGATGCAATAGAGAAAAACGTACAATTGTTGGACTCGGCAACCAATCATGAACACATAAGAAATTTAACAAATCTGGCAGAGAAATACGTACCGATTTGGAAAGCTCTTACTGAAGTTGTTCGAACCCCAGATGTGGAAACTGTAAAGCATATGCTTCCAGATGCAAAAATAAATGTAAATTTATTATCAGGTGAAGAGGAAAGTAATCTTTGCCATCCTCCAAAACGTTGCCAAAATGCAACAGTTCTTTACGAAATTCTCAATAGCAACCATTGTAAAAAACTTCTTCTCTTCAATCCTAAAATTTCAAATTATGTTTCTTTGGATGAAGTATCTGGATTTCTTGCCAAGAGTCTCAATTTTAAATTCATTGACCAAAAAATTATACTTTGGAGAAAAGAAGCTGGTTGGAATCTTGAGTGGTTAAAAAGCATTTTGAGACACTTATCTGCAGTCATGGAGGAAGGAGGAAACTTGTTCGATGTAGCTAGCAAAATAGATTTTGAGAATGTTTCCGATGCTTTGGGTGTTCCGGATCTTGTTGACGGCATTGTTGGTATCGTGAATGGGAAAACTATTGACAAACTCTTTGAAGGGTAAATAAAAATATTATTTTAAAAATTTATTATTAAAAAGTGTTGTTTCCTTTTAAAAAATCTTTAATGTTCTTAAACAGATTGAACGAAATTCTTGATGACGTCGATCCCTTTATCGAGGATCCTCTGATTAAAGAAGACGTAAGAACTATGGTGAGGACCCTTGAATCAATGGAGATTTTCAAGAATTTGGGACTTTTGAACATGAAATGTTAGTATTTAGATTACTTTATTTTTCTCTGTCTATTTATAATAGTTACAGAAAGAAATTTCCAAGAATGTTGAATTTTAGATGGAGTAAAAGAGATGTTCAAAAATTGGGACGTTCTCAGAAAGTATCTAGTTGAAAAAACAGGAATTTCAAATGACGCAGCGAGAATCATGAGTGAATCCAAAGTCGATATGATTTCTGTATTCCTAAAAGAACGTCGAGCCTTGGATTTGAAAGACACAATTTGTTCGCCCACAAAGCTAAGTGAGATGTTGAGTTTTGATCACAGCCACGTTACAGCTAAAGAAATTAGTTCAATTCTGTGTGAACTGAATAGTGAACATACTCAAAATATGATGATTACTCTCATCACGAATCTCAATTTCGAGTACATCTTCAAAAACGTACGATTCCACTATTTAATTTAATTTGTTTTATTGATCCAGGAATAATAGAAAATTATTAATGAAAGTAATATAATAATTGAAATTACAGCTCATGACAGCAAATGTTAAAAATATTTTGAAGAATGCTAACCTCACGGAAGCTGATGGGAAAGGTGTCCTAGAAAATATTGGTGTTGCTGCAGAACTTGTGCCATTCTTCAAAGAAAAACTCGCATCAAGTCTTTCTTCAGCGAGAACAGCTGCGAGTACAAATTATTCTGATTCTATGTCTAGTGAGTTATTCATAAACATCAGAGCCTCTCTCCTCTTAATTCGGTTCTGGTAAAAATTTATTAATTACTAGAAATAAATTACATATTGAATATCCAATTTATTCCAGGCGGTCAATTTCTTGGAGAGGCCAGTAAAATGTTGTGTAGCAAGCCACTAGTAAATGAAGGTGGTCAATTTTACAAGGTGATTTCTTCTATTGAAGACAATAGAAAAAACTATGATGAGCGAGAATTAAATTCCTTGCCAAGTGAGTTACCAACGAATCGTTTTTCTAAATTTAAATCCACGTATTTTCTATATATTTAATAATCGTCTGTCTACAGCTGAATTTTGCAGAGACACCTACAAGAATGTTTTGGGCATGACAGCTGGAAAAATCATCTGGTCTTATGTGAAACCTTTACTGAGAGGTCGAATACTTTATTCTCCTAATACAACCGTAATCCAAGAAGTTATGAAGATCTCGAATCAAAGTTTCGGAGAACTAGACAAATTCGCAGGTTTAATGAATAGTTTTCAAAAAACACTTGTTTCTATCGGAAGTCTAACGGAAATGGGTGATAGCTTAAAGGATCTACAGGATATTATGTCTTCTGATGTTATGAAGGTTGCGGTCAAATCAATGAGTGGGGAAAACGTCAATGTCGATTTTTCAAATCTTGATTTGAGTGAGGTTGCTTGGCAGTTGAAGAAGCACAAGGGGTAAATTGAATTTTACTTTAGTTTGTACAAACGAAAAATATTTAAACGTTTATTTACTTTTTCTTTTTCTTTACTTGTCTTAATTTCGGCCTCTTTCAGATTAGTAAACATGATTGGGATGTTGAATGACCTGATGGATTGTGTCCTCTTGGACCGATTTAGAGGATTCTCTACTGAAGAAGAATTGGAAGAAGAAGCTAAAACGTTGATGGAAACAAACGAATTCTTGGCTGGTGTAGTCTTTCTTGAAGATTCTCATCCTCATAAAAGATCTCTAGAGTACGATTTGCCTTATAATGTCACATATAAAATAAGAATGGACATTGATTACGTTCCATCGACTAGAAGATTGAAAAATCAGTTTTGGCTTCCTGGACCGGAGGGTGATTTCTTAGAGAATATGAGATATGTCCGAGGATTTATTCAGATCCAAGATTCTATTGATAGAGCGATTATTAAATTAAAGTCCCGATCTAATCTAGAATGGGTAACATTAACTCAACAGATGCCTTATCCTTGTTGGAAGTATGCCCCGTGAGTAATAAATTGAACAGAGAAGAAACTAAAATCATCTTATTTTTGCCAATTTATTAGCTTTATACTTATACGAGAACTTTTATTCCAGATTTCAGTCTACATTGTACGAATCTCAAGGAATCATAGTTTGTTTCTTCTTCGCTTTGATGATGTGCGTTGGATCAGCTGTTAGGCATATTGTTTGGGAAAGAGAATCTCAAAATGCTATGGTATTGATAATTAATATCAGTTTTCTCTCATTTGTCTATTTAGATCTATTATCTTTTTTTATTAAAAATGTCTGTTTTAGGTCATGAGTGTCATGGGATTAAAACCGTGGAGAAACAGTTTCGCCTGGTGGATAACATCGTTTATCGAACTATCCATAGTAATGTTGTGTATTGCTTTGATACTCGTCGCTGGAAAAATTCTTCCCAAATCTGATCCGCTTTTGATTCTCGTTTTATTTTTCGATTACATATTTTCAGTTGTTGCATTCTGGTAAGTCGTTCTTTAATTCGGAATTTATTAATATTTAGGGCTGAAATATAGTTTGTCAATTCAAATCAATTTTTTTTCAGCTTTATGATCTCAACAATGTTCAGCTCAGCGAGTTTGGCTGCTGTGACATCTGTAGTCATGTTTTTGCTGACCTACATGCCTTACATTATAGTGATTGCTATGGAAGCTAGTATGAATCTCGGTTACAAATTATTAATCGTATGAATTAATTTCTTTCACAACTATTATAACTTTAGATTTTTAAATACTTGAACAGTAAATTTTTGAAATTCTGTTCTAGTGCCTAAGTATGTCGACTAGTTTTTCCTATGGGTGTCTTTATGCTGTACGAAGAGAAGTCCAGGGCACAGGCTTAACTTGGAATACAGTCTGGGAAGAATCCAGTCCTGGTGATCCAATGTCCTTGGGTTTGGTACTGATAATGATTTTCACAGATGGTTGCATTTACGCCCTTATCGGTTACCTCGTTGCTAGGTTTACAAATTCAGGTAAAGAAAAGAGCTCTACTAACATAATCATTTGTAGTTAGCATCTTTATGTTGATAAAGATATTCCTGATCATATCTTCAAAGCTACTGAGTAATTCCGATTTTTCAAGTCTCAGAAAATTACTTTGATGTATGAGCATAAGATTTGAAAACCCTTATCATTTATGTGACGTCCATTTAATTTGTGTGTGTCTGTTAATAATTCTGTTTATAATCAGTTTTTATTCCAAGGAGAAAAGCCGGCTCTTTAGAAATAATATATTTTCTTGTAATAAGTACTGATTGTAAAAATGATATTGAAAACTCTTTGATCATTGTCCATTGTCACTGATTGGTGGAAGATGCATTTCGTATTCATTTTTAACGTTTAACGTCAAAATAAGTGTTTAGAAATATTTTCACTAAAGGAAGAAACGTGAGATCGTGTAAGAGAGTAAGTACTGTTTGTCCAAAGTTAACTACTTACAGGCAAGGGTTTTCATGGATTGCGATCTCGCAGTTTGTGGTGGGATAACACCCGTGCGCTCTGCGGCCAGCCCGGCTATCTCGCCTTCATCAACAACCTTTATTTCACTAACGACGTTCTACACCCTTCAGGCACTTATCAAGGTATTGAGGTTTCATCCTCACGCTTGCTCACTGCATGGTACTGAGCTCTCAGATATAATCCTCACCTTAATTGATAACAAGTAGCGAAATGAAAAGACTTCATCTAATTTTCACCCATTTAAATTTTAATTAAACGTCTTCAGATCATGCTTGCTCTTAATTATTGAATCTATACTTTCCTTTCGTTTCTGTTTCATCAATATGGTGTCATATACAACAAATCATTCTGTAGTTATAGACATAAAATTATTTCCCATCATTGTTGGTACGTAAAATTCATTTTAGCTTCAATGGGAAGACAGTTTGGGAATGGGATTAACATTAACATTGCTTATTATTTCATTTTCTGTAGATCACTTCTGTAGAATAAGGTCATTCTCAAATATAAAACAATATTTCAAAACTAAACAATAATTTAAATTCTATTGAATTATTTACGGTTTTGAATACTTTTGAATAAAATAAAAAATGTTTGATAAAACTTCGAAATCGATCTTGCTTTAAAATAAAAGTAAATGATTAATATTTTACGATCCCATTACTCAAATTTTCTTGAAATCTAGATGAGGAGACTGACTCGAGTAGTTTGACGTTGAACGAGATGCAAGTTGGCGTAAGTTTCGAAGGAGTTCGTAAAGTGTATCAGACTGAACAGGGCTCTCGTGTCGCTGTGGACGATTTCACTTTGAAGCTTTGCGAGGGTGAAGTGACAAGTCTTTTAGGAAGAAATGGAGCCGGAAAAACTACAATTATGTACGTGAGAATCTTCTGAATAAAAAATGTTATTTTAAGATAACCCGTAAATTAAAAAAAATATTTTCTCTGATGAGAATGTAACAATTTTAATCCTAAATTGTAAACTAGGTTTATTAATCTTGTTATTTCTTCACTCTTTAGAAAGATGTTGACTGGTATGCTCGCCCCAACCAGTGGCGAGATTCACCTTAGTGGAGAAGATGGTGCTAAACCTGATATAGGAGTTTGCCCGCAAGATAATGTCCTCATTCCTACCTTAACTCCTCGAGAGCACATGACATTCTACGCGAAATTGAAAAGACCCGCAGATCGTTTGGAAATGATTCGAAATGTTGATGCGTATGTAGAGATAATTCCATATTACTTTAACAGTAAAAAAGTATTTATAAAATTGTTGAATTAAAATTATAGAATGCTGGCTTCATTGGAACTGGGTCGTCAGGAGCACGAGCCCGTCTATCGTCTTTCTGGAGGAACAAGAAGGCGTTTGTGTGTTGCTCTTGCCTTCCTGGGAAAACCCAAATTGGTGATCTTGGATGAACCTGGTGCAGGAGTGGATCCAGCAGCTAGACGTAGAATTTGGAGATTAATAGACCAACACAGGATTGGTAGAACAGTCCTTTTATCCACTCATCACCTTGATGAAGCTGACATGTTAAGTGATACAGTTGTAGTAATGCACAAAGGGAAAATTTTACGTGCTGGGTCTCCCTTAACTCTAAAAACGACGCTCAGCCAAGGATACAAAATACACATATCTTTCCCTATTAAAGAGGGAACAAACTCCCTTCAAAAGAGATCCTTTGAAAGTATTGCTCCCCTTGTTAAGAGTGTTGTTCCTAATGCTTACGTGAGAGAAGTGTCCAGTTCTGAAGTTCTTATTGTATTGCCCTTTCTGGGAGTCAATGGCATGAATAATGAGTAAGTAGAATTTATTCCGATTCAACAAATTGTATATATTACTTTTCATTTTTATTACCCACTGATAATTCAAGTTTAATGTGATCAAATATATTTTAGAATTTCGAAGTTTTGTGATCTAGTAGAATAACATTCGTGACTATTTTCAGTATTGCAGCAGCAGTCAAAATTCTTGAGGACAATAAGTTGGTAATAGGATTTACCCACTTTTCTCTAGAATGTGACACTTTGGAAAGGGTTTTCTTGGATCTTTGTTCTGATGCAGAAAATGGATCGGTTTTGATAAGATCCAGTCAGGACAGTATCGTAACTACACAATCCAATGGTACCGGTAAGATATCATGTTGGGAACAGATAAAAAGTTGTATCCCATAATGGACATCATTTAAATAATAATAATTAATTTCAGATTTATATCGGTCGTGTGATGACGTGGATCTAATTGGCCAAGAACCCGAACCTAGACCCTCACCATTTAAACAGGGAAAAGCCTTGCTGAAGAAGAGAATATGGCATTTTGCGAGAGATTGGAGAGCACCCTTGGCTGCTTTAGTTTTACCTACCATATTTGTAGCTGTTGCTATGGGCTTCTCGTTAATCAGGCCACCATCTGAGGACGAACCACCATTAATTTTAAACCCAAGACTCTATAATACACACCCGACTCACTTTTACAGGTTCGTTATTGATTACAGCAAAATTATTTTTGAGTGACAGAGATAATTAATTAATTTTAGAGTGAATAATGATTTTTCTTTTCCGATTAGTATTGACAACAAATATGATACGTTCCTTCAACACGTGTCTATGCAACTTCAAGATCGATTTGGAGGCGACTCAGCTGGTGCTTGGCAGACTCTTCCAAATGTATGTTTATTCAAGTATTTTCTACTTTTTGAAACCCTATTTCGATATTAAGAAATATTTTGAAATGTCTCTAGTAATGAAATATATATTATCAACTTTCTTAAGCATTATGTTGAATACATTGCGTCGAATTAATCAAACACGACTGTAATATCCAAATATTAGAATTTGGAATATTGATGTATTATGATAGAGAAATTGATATGCGATTCGCAGCATAAACAACTCCAAAGGGAGCTAGAAATTCAGTTCTATTTGCGAATCAAAGAGTTTAATTACTGGTTTTGATCTATATGTACATTAAATTCCATTATCAGGATACTGGCACGTGCGAGTGTCTCGAGGGTCAACAAGTTTGTCATGGAGTATCCCAAGCTGTCGAGGGTTTGTTGCAAATCCCACCCGGACGTCCAACCCTTGACTGGATAGTTTCAACTCAACAGGAGTACATCGAAAAGAGGTGATTAATAGTAAACATTCTCATACAAATTGAAAAGCAGTAATTTGCAATTTCACATAATAGTTTTGGTAATTGAACAACATTTCTAAATTAACTTCCTGCAGTTTTAGAGTGAATTTTAATTTAACTTCTTCAATTTTTATTTATGTTTTCGCTAATTTCGCTTTGGTAATTTACTAATTGAAATTTAAAGAGCTATAATATTTTTTGTAGATACGGCGGCTGGTCCTTGTCTCATTCGAAAAACGATCCTCTCTTCGTGGTCTGGTATAATAACAAAGGGCACCACGCTCTACCGGCTTATATTAATGGTCTTAACGAGGCGATCATGCGAGCTTCTGGAGTCGATGGATATTTGATTACTCTTAATCATCCTCTAAAGTTGTCCAGTGACCAACTCAACCGCACCACTTTGTAAGCATAATCACTCTATCCCCTCTTTTATCGTCAATTTTCCATCAAACATGTTAACAGAACTCATCACGAATTACAAAGGAATCAGTATCATTCATTTTTTATACTTCTTAAAAAAGAGTTTGATAAAGGGATTTGTAACAGAGAGATTTGGAAATTGGAATTAACAATTAAGTTTGGAAAAGGGATTCGAAAACAAATTTCGGAAAAGGGGACTGGTAAAAGGGTTTAGAATTATTTGAAAGGGTTTGGAAAAAATTAATTAAATACAAAGCATGAATCGTTATCTGCTACCTCAGTGAAAAACGGAAAGCTGTTTGCGTTTTCAGCCGTGTCACCATAAATCAAAGTATCGTATTTTTTTTGCCATTTTCGCCGTATATAATAAAAAATATTCACCTATTATCTGGCATTTGTCATACCTAGCAACAGACTTTTGCAAATAAAATAAAAAATGTACGCATTGCACTACTCGAAATTATGGTTTAATCCTAAATGAAGATGGTAATAATACAGTTATAAATATAATCAGGGGTATGTATTATAGATTGGTAATTGCAACATCGAATCCAATAACTGATATGTTAATTGTCGTCGTATATATTTTGTCTTTTATCATGTAAACCTTCATTAGCAATTATTACACATATTTGTGTAATATATGTTATTACACATATTTGTGTAATATATGTTATTACACATATATGTGTAATAACATTAGTTATTACACATATTTCAGTTTAATTTAGTAAAGCGACGATGCTATTCCAAATAGATGTTAATACTAATTATAATTATGAAGGGAATATTCTATTTACGAAATGTGATTATGTGAAATGATTTGTTTCAACTTGCAATAAGGTAGATGTATTTAACCCGAGTTGGCTTTTTCGAGAGTAAATCTTTTGGAAAACGTAATTCAAAAGAAATTCCATTATCCAGGTTGCAACACGTGGCAGATGTTGGAATCGCCTTAGTACTCTTGGTCGCATTTAGTCTGGTCGGAGCCCAAGGAGCAAAGGAATTGGTTCGAGAGAGATTGTCGGAAGAAAAGCGAATCTTATATCTTGCTGGAGTGCATCCTGTGACTTACTGGACCGCAGCTCTGATCTGGGATTTTCTCGTAAGTTAAGATATTCCTCCTGTTCTCGAAGAAGTGAAATAATATAGAGAAAGCGCAGAAATGAAAGTAATTTTGATTTCAGGTCTTCGAATGTGCAATCGCCCTTGCAGTTATAGTTTTTGAAATTTTCGGACTGCCAGCCTATGTAGCGAGAGATAATTTAGCAGGAGTGTGCTTGCTCTTATATTTATTTGCGTAAGTATTCTTGACTTAAAATTGCCTGGTTGGATTCTCATTTTTTCAAAATAAAATTGCTATAATTGCTATTTTCTTTAGGTGGGCAGTTGTACCTTTTACACACTTGGTGGAGAAGATCTTTGACGACTCGAGTGTTTCAAATATGGTTCTCTTCTGCGTCAACACGTTTCTTGGTGTAGCATCCTTAGCTACTATCCTTGTGATCGACATACTCGGCAAAAGCCAGACTGCATCAGACATACGTAATTTTCTTCATCATGTGCTGCTTCTACTACCTCAATATGCACTTGGTGATGCTCTAGTTCAAATGTCAAAGAACGACATTACTGCAGAGTTACTCGGAAGATTTAACATGGATACCTACCAGTCTCCCTTAGGTTGGGATTTAATTGGCTTACATTATGTCTGCCTTTTCGTCGTCGGGACCATCTTGTACTTTGCAAATCTTGCACTTGAGTGCAGATTGCTGCCTAGTATAACATGGAAGAGGTAACTACTGCATTGCAATTTTTATTCAAGGAGTTCCTCGATTCGAAATTTAGAGTTTCCTTTAATCCTCCACGGTACTGATTGAATCCTCCCGTTGAGCCTACTTAATTCTCAAAATCTTCGTTTGATATTCTTAGGTCTTATTGAGTTCTCTTTTTATATCCTCTATTAGTTTTTTTTTTACAATTTTCATATTATTTGAAATGTTTTCATTTAATCCTCCATATTCTCTATATGAATATATTAGTAGTTTAAGGAGACCCTTAAGTACTATAGAGTTTTCAAAGGTCCGTAACCAGATCAGTTCATATTGTCAAGATTTAACAGCGATATCAAAGCCGTAGTTTCGGAAGATGCTGCAGACCAAGCATACTAGAACCTTAAGAGTAACTTCATTAAGATACACTTCCTTCAAGGAGCAAGTTATTATAGCATCTACATGTAATAAAGTTTATAGTTTTCGCGTTAATGTTAGAGAATTTCGGGAAAATTAGAAAGTGACCAAGATTTTATTTCTCACATTTTAGTAGCCATCCTTGATCCTTCTTGCTATCAGAAACTTAAAAAAGAGCCCAATTCTTACTTAATTCAATTGTAATAAATTATACCTGAATAAACCTGTCTACCTGAACTATTTCTGATTACAGGCATAAGGTTTCCTACGAAGAAGTTAAAGAGGATTCAGACGTTGCAAGGGAGCGACTTAGGGTGGAGAAGGAATTAATTCAAGACGTTTTGAAAACCGTAAAATTGCGAAAGGAGTACAACAGCTTTTACGGTACGAACGTCGCAGTCCAAAATCTCAGCTTCGGCGTTCAGGCTGGTACTTGTTTCGGTCTCCTAGGCGTAAATGGAGCTGGAAAAAGTACAACCTTTAAAATGTTAACTACGGAAATAATACCCACGGCTGGATGCATTTTTCTAAATGGGTCTCAAGTCGAGGAAGGACCTTTATGCAATGGAAAAGTTGGTTACTGCCCACAGAGTGATGCTCTGGATGGATTTCTGACTCCTCATCAATGTTTGACCATTCACGGAGAAGTTTGTGGCCTTCGAGATGTTGCTAGGGTAAAAAATTGCTCTAACTAAAATTTTTTCCTCGTAAAGAAATGTAGATCAAGTTTTTGAAAATATGTGTCTTTTATAGGCAGTAGAAAGGATGTTAAAGAGGTTTGATCTCATAAAATACGCTCATCAGAGGGTGGATAGTCTTAGTGGAGGAAACAAAAGAAAACTCTGCGCTGCTATCAGTATGATGGCTCCTGTATCTATAGTCCTTATGGATGAACCTACGAGGTGCTTTTCATTGTTTTCTAAGTCATTTTCATATGATTAATATTAATATTATTACAGGTATTATAATAATGAATTAAATACTAATTCCAGTGGAATGGATCCAGCATCCAAAGAGTTAGTTTCTCAAGCCGTAAATCACGTGACGAGAAATCAAGGGTCGGTCATAATGACCTCACATAGTGTACTGGAGTGCGAAAAACTTTGCTCAAGAGTGGGAATCTTAGCCAAGGCAGGTCTCAGGTGCATTGGAAGTCCTCAACATCTCAAGCACAGGTATTTTTTTTCTCAACCTTTGTTAATCTCCACCCACCTTGTTTTTGCAAAATGGCTTAAACCGTCTACCGTCCCAGAATTGCATTTTCCTAATCCTTTGAGCACACGCTTTTATGACTGGGAAAATACTGAAATGCAAATGTAGAAACTGAGAAGAGCGATTAAAATGCATCAAGCTAAATTAATCTCTACGAGTTTCCTATGCGCCTCTACTTATATCTGGAATTAGCCAGCCCAACTTTAAGTTCTCGCACAATTCTGACCTGCAGTGTTATTTATTATATGAAGAATGTATGTTCTGGTAATATATTGTATTACCTTTATCTCTGGAATTGGAAGATGCTGTAAGATGTAAATGACGTCTAGAGACGAGGGAAGGCACTTACCCAGCTATTTATTCTAATTGAGACGCATTACACAGTCGAGATATGCTTCTAACCGTTTCTACAATACTGCTGTTGTAATGTTACGCGCTGAGCCGTCTAGACTCCTCGCGGAACAATTCCTATGTCACCATAAATATTTAGACCCTATCTCCGTTTCTACCGTCTTGTATTTGAATGAACGTCGCTTGTCTTCCGACACCTTTGTTCCCGCTAGACTGGCGATCGATTTCGGAAATTAGAAGGTATTAATCGGGTAGTACCTATTATCGGTTATCGATACTCTCTGCATGTTAGGCTGATTACAACCACGAGCAATATACATGTTGCGAAAGACGTAATCACTGGCAAACTGGATAATAGCGCGCGAGAGAATATAACTTACTTATGTAGAACGATGCGATGTTTCAAACAGCATCTAATACTGAATCAATCCATTGTATTTGTCAAAGTCCGGAAGCAATTTCATTTCAAATGATGCGAAGAACTTCATCTAGTAGGTTACCTATAGATTTAGAGAAGTACTTCAAAAATGAGGTCGACTACGCAGTGAATTATTATACATTTTCAAACTACTCTGGGTGATTGCCAATAAATGAAATAAGAAGTATTCAAAAAACAAAAGCAGTTAAAGCGCAGCCCGTGATTAGTTGCACCTTAAAACCTAAGTTTTCTCATTTTCCACTAGGTTTTTATCGCCTAGAGCGAACAAGCGGAAAACGCGTAAAACGCTCGAAAGGGAAGTTGCTGTTGCAAAAGCGAAGGGCTTTGAGAATACAAATACATAGAATACAAAGATACGCAGAAGTGGAGCTTTTGTTAGTATTGAGCTATCAGGCAGAGATGAAACGATCGTTTTGCAGTGAACGCGACTTGCCGCAGGGGTTATTAAGGGTTTACGGTGTCGATTTTATGGGAAGCCACCAAGTTTACCGGTTTCTTGAAATGAGGGTAATTCTTCGTGTATCATCCCTATGGACTCGTTTAGACTTAGATGAAGCAGACAGTGTCTTTACGAAGCTTCCTTCAAAAGAATCTAAGCCTCGAGTGAGAATAATCGAGTCTTTACTCTGGTACTCTTGCGGAAGCTGCAACGAGAGATAATTTTTTTGTGGACAACATTACTAGATGGATCTGGAAAAGGTAGTCGAAAAAGGGGGTGGGAAGAAGGGATTTAAAAATGAAGTTGGAGAAGGGAATTGAAAAAAAAGGATGAGGAAAAGGATTGGATAATGGGATGGAAAATGGGATGAAAAGTAATTAAATAAAAGATGCTTATGCTTGCAGGATTGAAAAACATTTTATGTTTCAGATTTGGTGAAGGCTACATAGTTTTCTTGAGACTGAGCCAATCATTATCACCGGATGACTTGAAGGAAGCAATTTCAAAACACATTCCAAAAGCTATCATATGCTCAAAACAGGCAAGGACTGCGCGTCTTCTTATACCTCGAGGTCAGGAAATAACTTTGAGTATCACCTTTACTAAAGTCAGGAATCTGGCGGAGGACCTCCAGGCGACTGACTTCACTGTCACGCAAAGCTCTTTAGATCAGGTTGGTATAACTAAACTTTTTTATAAAATACGAAAAGTATCAATTTCATACAGTTTACAATTTATATTCCAAATAATTTGACCATTTTCCTCAAATTAATACGACTGTTGATTTATTAACTGGTTATTCCAATAATTAGTAGCTTGCTGTAACATTTATGAATTAATTATAAGTAAATTAGTTATTAATTAACGATACTCAATCATTATTCATACTAAATTAATAATTTTCTGCTTTCAATAACTTTAGGTTACACGATCTACATAAAACAAGTAACCAATGGTAGTACTTTAGCGAAATTTAATAATAGTTCAAAATTTGGTAAAAAGCTATTTTCGTCTGACTAAAATCTTTATACCACAGGATGTAAAATTAGTTATTTGTTCGCGGATCATATCTTCTCTTAAAGCTCCTTTCTTAAACCTTACGGCTTAAAACTTTTAAAGCTCCCGAACGTTCTGAAAGTAAGTGAAGCTTTGCGAATTTTTGCAAGTGGGTCTTTGATTGATTAAATTTCACTTTACTTTTATGTGAAGGGTTCTCGGTTTTAAAACGTTTCAGGGTTTGTATAAAGAAAATTTCTATAGTTTTTCTTTGGCATTATTCCACAAATACACTTTTGTGGAATATTTAAACAATTCAACGTTGAAAAAAAGACTAAGATAATTGTTACTTCTAGAGGCAGCCTTTTTATAAATGGTTTTATTTCGATTTAAAAAAATTAACCACATATTCCCAGAATATATTCTCAGAAGCTTAAAATCAAATTAATTGCAATTTTCTTGTATCAATATCTCTGGAGGTTCTGGCGTCGTCAGAAGTGATTAATACATCCTGACGTAATTTCCTATGAATAATAGACGTAATCTATCGATCGCTATCAAAGTGCCTGAAATTTGAGGGACGACAGCTCGTGAGCATTGACTTAAGGGCTTCCACGGAGGTAGTGGCACTTGCCTGCACAGAGTGATGTTCTAAGGTCGTGTCTCCCGCAGATGATGTACTACCATAGAGAACCACCCTCACCATTCCGCCTATGCTGGATATTAATGGATATGGTTCGCTCATGGTCGTACGAATTTAAGCTACGAGCTGGACCTATACGTACCGGAAACTCGCCTCCATGCACCAAGCACGCGCACGGTTGGTCAGGATGCTTGCAAAACTAATGGCGCGACCTGAAGCCGCTTACGATCAACGCATAAATCATTTATTATTCTTGGATAAGGATTAACCAATAGGCACTCTGATCCGCTTTTCGTCAATAATATAAATTTATAGATTACAAGGTTTTCTGTAAATCTCGTGACTTAGGACAAAATATAAATATAAAAATATTTATTAGGATTAGAGGAATACCGATTTTTTACTTAAAGTTGGTTCAGCCATAGATTTAATAATTTAAACAATCTAGATCTCATCTGCAATTTTCCAAAGAAAATTGCACTTTCTAGTCTCCGTATTTTTTTATAATTAGATCCACAATCTTCCCCTTCTCATCTAACTTCTTTTCAAAAACGGAATTTAAACTTTCTTCGTTAAGATAAGCATTATGCTTTTCTGTTCCGTTAAGTTGGATTTAATAAAAAAAATCGAATAAGATGAGAATCTAAAAAGTGAACTGTAGTTTGTAATTTCGAAAAGTTACAATAATCTAGTTATATTCTCGTTCAACTTCTAAATGAAGTGCGGATTTCGATAGGATTTTTTGCGAGAACAAAGAATCTGAAAGTTGAAAATATTTTATCACACTCCCTGATCCTTTCCAATTGGGGGAAGAGATGTGAAAAAGTATTTTCAAGTTTGAAATTGGCTGTACTGGAAAAAAATTCCTATCGTCAGCATTGAAAATTTCTCGCAGCGGATATCGTATTATTCACTAAAGCTGAATTAAACTTGTATTTTGGAAAAGCTTAATTCAGTCATGTATGAATAATAAAATTCTACTCTTACGTAACACAAAAACTTTTCGCTTGGGTTATAAAGTGTCGGATCTATATCGCTTTTACACGTTCAGCGCAGATATAAAGGCAAAAGGTTAACCCAGTAGATAACCAGTTCTGTTTCACTGTCGGATTATTCGAGTCGGGAATATCCATCTCAGGCTGATCGTCGATAGGGATTATTCCGGCTTATAGCGATTGTTACCTTTCTGTACTTTTCTTTACATCATCTACGAATCTCTCCAGCAGATTCCATAACAAATCGATTTCGAAGATTCTTGTAGAGCCAGAAGATAGTATGAATAAGTAATCATCTTGATCGATTCTATAGGATTTGTTCTTAAGCTTCTTGTGGAACGATTTAGAATTTTATTGAAGGATGGAAAGTACAAAATGGAAATTTTTCAGACAAATTTGCTTAAACTTCAGCTTCACTTTTATTATTTCCCTTTTCAAGTTAAGGTTTTATTGGCGAAATGGAAATTGAGTCTTCCGGCAAGCCAATCAAAGCATAGGATTTTTACGAAAAAAGCAAATCTGAAACATGAAAATATTTTGCCACACTCTAAACCGTAGCCTCTCTCCTAATTGGAAAGTGGCAGAGGCGTGAAAAAATATTTGATATTATAGTTTTCGAAGGGAAAGAATGAAAGGTCAAATCGTAAACAAAATTTATTTGAGTATAAAGCATATGTGTAAAACGCAAAAATGTGAAGAAGATTGAAATTGCGCTATATGACTATCTCAGAAGGATCGATGATAAATTATGAATCTGATTTTCAGTCAGAATATCCATGAATGTATGCACGTAAATTTTTACGATTCTAGATTTCATGAGTACATGAGAAGACCATGGAATATAGAGAAATGCGAGATATGAAATCTCTAGACGCATTATTGGATCAGTACGAGAAAATTCTCTCAGCTCTTTACTCGATGTTAGTGCGCATCCATGTCCACTTACAATGGAAGAAAGGAAAAGGGTTTTCAGGCTTATCCAAAAAACAGAGTACAAATATGGATTATAGTAATTTTTTCTCATGTTGTTCTTATATTGCTTTCAGCATTTTCTGGATTTGAGAGGATTTATTTTCCAGTCGATAAACATCAGAAACACAGACCAAGTGCAATGGAGAGATCTTAACCAGGAAAGTTCAATTTCAGACTTACAATAAGATTTCTTAAAAATTCGTCACTTTGAGAAATTTCCAATCAATGAAGAAAAAGGTGGAAAGCTGTTAAAATGTTTTCAGGCTATTTTATTGGACTTTCTGTTACTTTTTGGTGGGATAGACCACAGGATTTTGTTCATTCTGGATGGAATTTCTTTCATTTGCAGCTTACAACCGGAAGTATCTGCAGTTTTGGTTCGTTTCCGAAGGAACTTTGGACCGATCCATCAGTTGAGACAGTTTCGCAATCTTGCGATAGTAGGAGCACGCCTTGTGACGTGCGACGAACTCTTATCGCAATTACCTGCCGTCTACGACCATCGATTTCAAGTTACGGTTCGTAAGGACGCGTACGTGATGTAGATACGACGAGAAGTAATTCGTTTCCGCAAGTGTCTGTCGACTGTCGTGTAACTTACGCGAAAATTAATAGATCTGCAGAATTTTCATCAAAGAGCGCATTTCCATGTATTCTATAATCTCCACTTGCAGATTGCATTCGGAAAGCTGTAATTGATTAGAGCAGATTCGGAAATAGTTGGGAGTATATATAGTCTTCGTATATATTTTGTTGAAAAATAGGGTGGGAAAATATAACTTGTGTCATAGTACGATTAGAAATAAAGTTATTACAAAGTTTAATACTTGTATTTTTGTTTTCAGGTTCTGGTGAACTTGTCAGAGCAATTAGATGAGAGCTGTGACAGTGCCATGTGTTTTACGAACACGTGTCTCAGCAGCGACGCCATTCACTTAGACACGTTTTAATTTTAAGCTTCCTCATTCCTTAAATTTAGTCAGTATCAATTTTGTATCAAGATGCCAGTACTATTCATCTAGATTCTACAACAGAAAATAATTTTACTTTTTGCTCTCTCTCAACAAACATTTTGATCATCAATTTCAAAGATCGGTTTTAATTAATTAGTTCTTCATGTAGTTTTCATAAAATCTTATATCGTTTATCTAATTTTGTATTTGCCAGTTGCGTCGAATTGTTAGTTTTATTAAGCAATTTGCAATTTTTATTTGCTTATTTACATTTGGGATCCTAAAGAGAAAAGTTGAGTTTTATCCGTAATTGGTGTCGTCGAAACTTATTTCTTTAACTTTATGAAGTTGCGGTTTAATTAAAACCGGAATCTTGAAATTGATCACGAAGAATTAATTTTTGCTCAAGTGAGATGATTTCTATCAAATTGAACAATTCAAGCTTTACGAATGTAAAAAGGTTTTGTATTTTACATGTAATTTATTTTTATCACGTACTTAAACTTCTGTTACGATTTTTTATTTATTTAAAAATTTTTTTAAGTGTCACATATGCAATTTCGCCTTCAATCGAGAAAGATCGATAAATTGGAACTGGTGATTTGTGGAAGAAACGTGGCAGTAAGAATTTGATTTTCTTAAAGATCGTAACGGAAGGAAACTCTCGAGTGCACTTAGAAACGAAGACACTGCAACGCTGTGACAAGGTTTACGCTCTTTTTTTTCTTTTCTCTTTTTCGCTTCTTTTTACTGTTTTAACAATTCTTCCTGAATTTTCGATTTGCAATTTCTTTTCCATCTGTTCTTCAACAAAACGGTTCGTTCCAAGCAGGGAGGGTAGTAAAACTGAACTTTTGCAATCGAGGGTGCTTTTACGTGGGGTGGTGTCTAATTCTCTACATTCGATTCTTTTCTTTACCAACTTGCAGAAACCTAGATTCTATATTTTTTCCACAATCTCAATGAGAAAAACGCTCAAGTTGATTGATTTTTCCAACTTTGGTACGTTTTCCAAACTTTTTTTTTATAAGTATATAGAACTACTGCTAACAAGACGTGCCAGAATAAAAAATAAACATGATTAATTGATTTTCATCAAATGTATTTTCATATATCATTCGAAACCAAATATTGCGTTTGCGACTCTTAAATTTGTTTCAGATTACTGTTATAAATTCCGCTTATCGCAAATTTGGATTAATGTTAAGTGTCATTGCCTTCGAATAAAAATTTTTTTCAGAGCTGTATGTACCAAGGATGTATCTGTTAATTAGGTAACGTGATATCATTTTTGTATTACAAAATAAGTTTAAGTGTATATTAGTCGGAATACCTTTTTGCTAATAAAATACTGTAATATTCGCTTAAACTTTTTTTACCTCCTTTCTACAACAGTATTGATATCTATATATATATAAATGTATACATTGTAGTAATTTAACAAATTTTAAATGATTTCAGAGTATAAAGAGTTTGTATGGATTTTGCAAAAATAGAATCCAATATTGGACTTCGAATCAAACTATTAATACGACAGCTTTATCAGTGGGAATTGAAATGGAAGAAACGGATGATCGAAAATTGAACGCTCTTTTAATTGGAACGAGAGGCATTCAAACGTCTAATGGATACCTATTCTCTTATTAGTAATAGCGATTCAATTGTTATAGGTTTTCTTTGGTAGTACACTATTCCACAATGAAGTCAGTGTAATCCAGCTGAAGCCAGTGTAAAAGCAGGGACAAAACTATATTTACTGCCACGCCTAAATCGTTCTAATCACGATTAAGTTTTCCGAGAAGACGAGGACTAAGCCAATAGTGCACCTGGTAGATAGGTCGGTACACACAAACGCACTTTACGTTTCTGGAGATAATGACAAAGTTGAATCTACTTCTCAGGCAAGGGAACTCGACCCAGGAGACTCGAGGAACTTTGTTCGTATAAGACGGAAATGAAATTCAGTAGAGATCCTCTACAACATTTGTCCACTTACTTATTAGGAATCGAAGTAACAAAGACAACTTTATTGATGTTTAAATTCTTTAACTTCTAATCAGGATCTAAAATTTTGTTATAGTTTGGATTTCAAATGAAAATACTCAGATCGTAGAAATTTTTATATTGAAAGTTATGTTAACTTATTAAGTGTTTATGATTAAGTAAATTTAAAAAATTTTAGACCGAGCTCCTAATTATGGAATTCCAAACTATAACGAAATTGTTCTGCTTGCAGGGAAGCACAAAATATTACATTACAATGATTATACATTGTCTTAAAGCATAATTAAAAATTCTGTTTGACTTTTGCTTCTTCGGGAATAATCTGCGAAACAATAGAGAATTTCTTCATTATAAAAATTCGAAATGAGGCTTTCGCACGAGCCGGTAACCAACAAGAAAAAGAAAATGAAAACAACGAAGGGCAGCCGTCAGCGATGCGAATTTAACGAAGCTGCCGAGATGTTTACTGCGGTAAAAGAACATTAAAAAGTGGCAGAGTGAGAGGTAAGCCTGCAAACTTTGGGACTACACTGTGAAGCTCGACCGAGGCGAGCATCCTGTAAAAATGCATTTAATAATAAAGTCCACGAGCTCAGAAGTTTTACATTTCAGGCAGCAAGAATTTAGCGCTTCTTCTCATTCGCAACTTTTTTCCAACCAGACGGTTGCAATAGTTGCATCTGCGCTTGTTATACAAATCTGATAATGTGGCCCTCCGACAACCCGGTAAATGAGCGTGCATGTCAAATTAGTGGTTTTCACTGAAGTTTACGTCAATTTTCAAAGCAGCGATGGAAAAATTGTTCACTTTGAAAGAAACTTTCTCCCATTTTAATGTAACTGAACAACTTTTACGGAATCTGTTGAGTTCTGAATGCCAACGAACTATTCAACAAAATGGGATAAAGTTAAATTAGAAATGCAAATTATAATATTCGAACAGATTTTTGTGCTTCAGGCTGTTGAACTACGATCATTAAAATAAATGGGAACGTCGAGAGCCATCGAAGGCTTCTTTAATATTTCTCTTTTTTTTTTAAACGTTTGCAGCATTTTAAAAATCAAAAAGAAATATTATAGTGGCCAAAAAACTTTAGAATCGTTTATTGACAACAAATCCTATTTGGCACAGAATTTTTAGTTACGCTCCTTTCCATAACAGGAAAGGGAGAAGGGGTGTGACAAACTATTTTCAAGTAATTTCTATGGTAATTGCTGACAATAGGTATAATAACAATAGACTTTTTCAAATCTTGTTGCTTTTTTCGTATCTTAATATCGGAATCTTCTCGACAAATCCTCGAAAGAAAGAAAAGTTCTTCCGAGTGCGAAAAGTTGTATAAAGACGATCGGTCGGGTGTGAAGTAAAGTGCCATTCCAATGAAGCTATTCTCTACTATCTTGTCATGAATTGCTTTCTTTGTCAAGAAATCCCGTAGAAAATTCGTGTTTCCTTGTCCTGCGATATCAAATATATCTGTCGTATTCTTATTTCATTAAAAGAGAATTGTTTAGGACAATACTTTTTAATTATAGAGATAAAATTCAAAAGTATCTGAGGAATTTTTCTGATAATAAAAAGTTAATTTTAAACGCTTCAGTAGCTGAACGACTATTTAAGAGCAGTAGTTTCTCTAAGCAAAATCTTCTTTGCGTGAATGTTGATTGCCGGAGTTTCTAGGACTCGTTCGAACGAAATTGCAACGATTTAATCTTCGTTTTCGCTTCATCCCCTGCTTAGCAGCCCCGACTCGCTTCTACAATTTCTTGTTTTTCCTTGTATCGTAGTCTTATCACGCACAGTGGGAACTCAAACTGAAGGTATTACTCTCGCCATTCGGATTCCCTTCCACTAACTTCTACCCACATTTTTTATAAAAAGAAAATCTTTCATTTAAACACTCGTTTAGAACTTACTAAATCTTCCAGCATCTTTTCAACCATTTGAAAAGATTTATTTATTTAACAATATTTGATCACATACCTACGTGACAGAGTTATGGTCAACGATATTGTGTGCCAGCTGCCAGGCGGGATTTTTTGATCAAAAAAGCGTATTTCAAGATTGAAAATACACTATCATACCCCCTATTCATTTTCGATTAGAGGAGAGGGTGTGAAAAGTGTATAAAGAAAAATATTGTGTGTATTGTGTATTCAGCAGGAATCTTTTTGTCCGAAAAACAAATTTAAGATAAGGCTTTAATGTTCCAGTGCACGTACTTGCCGTTTAAGTTTTTCAGGACGTTACGCATTAGCATATCCGACTTATATAAGATAATACAAAAGATGTGGTACCATTCGGGTAAATAGAATATCTACCAGCAGTATAACTGTGCATAGGATACATATACTAGGTTCAGGTTGTATTTGCGAGTCTAACATCTGCAGATGACAGCGATTGTTCTCAAGTTTAAGCATGGCTTAAGTTCTCCAAAGCCGACGACGACGAGGATAGCAGTCTGTGACTATGGAAGGGAAATTCAACTTACAGAATATAATCGCGACCGCCCTACATCTGATCCACTGAATTTGCAAAGTCGCTTTTAAACCGCTACGCGTAACAGCCGGAAGTGAGTATGCTTAATAACAATGTATTCCCCTTTCTCCAGAGCTAAATACTGGAAATTGGTGGAAATTGGAGGAGGCATCCTGAAGACATTAAACAGAAGCGAAATGAATTATTAATACTACGCAAGACATGTGAGAATTAGAATTTGTATACGGAAAATTCAAAATTTTTAATATTTTCGCAATATATATGCAAAAATTAATTTGAAAAATATTTCGGAGGCTAGATTAGGGTTCAAAGTCAAAGCTTCATCGTTTTGTGAAATAGGAACAATGCCGTTCAATAAATTCATCCGTGATATATTGAAAAGTATTTTTAATATATCATCGATTACACTCCGGGGTCCAATATTTATTAAGGATGACCATGCTGAATCTTGTGCACGTTCCTTTCTATTGATTTTTTTCGCACTTATACATCACCGCCGAGACGTCGCCAACTATCTGTACTTTACGCCCATTTCCCCATTCATGCTTTAGAGTCGAAGGGTTCGAAAGTCTCGACAGAAGTTCCACTTCTCTACTAAATGTAGTTTGCCAATAACTCAATAATCGGCAAAAATGTACGTAATTTGCATCAATTCGAAAAATGTATAGTATGCCAAAAGGAAAAGTAAAATTTTCCGATGGAAAATTTGATCATTGTTAAAACTCCGCAGAACTGCTTATAACATTCTTTTCATGAAGAAAAGGTATTGATTTTGCGCAAAAAATGACTTGCGCGAATTTTTGTGGCCTTCATCTTTCTCATGTTAAATTTCAAATAGGTATTGTTTGTAATAGTTTAATGATTAATTTTGTCTTGTACAATTTCAATTTCTGGCAAATCTGATAGAGTTGGATATGAATTAATCATTTTAAAGGTCACGTGGGAATTTGTTGATACCATGAGATATTGTGTAGTGCAGTAGTGTAACAATAACAGTCGCCACTTATGTTTGCATGGAATTTCCCCTGAGTCACGACATGTCTATTGAAAAATTCTATGCATGTGCAAGTAGGTCCAATGCTTCTGGGATATCAAAATACTTCTAAATATGAATGCAAGTGATCCTCACACAATCAAAATTGTCAAAATTGAAGCCTGCTTTCATGAAAATTACAACAGGATGATCGCCAGTAAAGCGATTTCAAGGGATTTAAGATATCACACTTTTTTCTACACATTTCAGAGAAATGGAAGTAAAATTGTGATTTTCAATAGATCCCTTAGATCAACTATGTTGCTTTATTATAGATTTTGTTTGATGTCTGCGTTATCTTGTTAGAATAAGGGTGATTATGAACTAGAATAGACTATAATCAAACTAGCCAATCAAGATTAACTGCATGCAAATTAGTCAAGTGTCCAACGGTCCCCTCTGTGTGAAATCGAAACCTTAACTAAGGGATAGGGACTCGATAAAGTAGATGAGCAATTTGTAGTTAATGGAAAATTTTCCTATGGTATCTCGAACGATATAAAATGTCTCAGATTTAATTTCATTTAGTTTACAGGCTTCTAGTTTGTATCACAGCTTACTTTAAGTCTGTTTTTAAAGCCCATTTCTTCTTTTACAAAAAGTCGGTAAAACTACTTTTAGATCGATTTTCTTAATTAAAAATGTTTTTTCTCTGCTCTTGACTTGTGTCATTCAAAGTTGGGTACTTATAAAGTTTGAAGAAGCTTTATGTATTTTCAATAAGTGTATCTGTTTATTATTGTTGTTATTATTATCCTAGGTTACCCCTCAGCAAATTAAAAATGAATCTACGAACTAGATTTAACTGGTTTAGGTGATTAAAACGTTGCTAGCAAATAACTTCCTAGCAATTAACGACACATATGACCGACTTCACGTGCATGTAATATAATAATGCTAACTCGTGCTTCGAAGAAGATCCGTATAATATCTATTAATATTCATTCAACGCCTCGTTCATTGATGTAATTTTATCAGTCTGACTCGTTTTTTATATAAACGTGTGATATTCAAAAGTGTCTTTGCTAAGAAACTTTAGAAATGAAAATTTTCTTAATGCAGACTTGAATTAATGTTTTTCTTATTTTCTGCTGCATCATCTTCAATATTCAAATCTTTAATACATATGGAAATTTTCGGAACTTAATTTTACTCACTCCAAATTCTTGGCAAGAGAATCATCTGAACATAGATAGAAAACGTCAGAATGAATAAAAACACTTTCCGTTTTGCGCGTCTACGCTTGACATTATTAGTTTCAGCAAATTTAATTCTTTTTGTAAGCATTCAAAAATATTTCTTAAATCAAATTTTTTCGTCGCTTAGAAATTTCATTTTGATGAAACAAAATGCAAAGGTATAAAATGTGCTGACAAGGTAATTCACATTTTTGAAATACGTGCATTTCTGGTGAAGAATACAATAAGGCACTACGCATAACATTTGTATGCAACTCTTGTGAATTCGAGAATCGAGAGACACAGTTGGTTGACAATCATTTCTCCTACGTCGCATTGGAGAAGTTCGACCAGTTCGCATGAAAGTTGAAACAATGTTCTACACGATTACGTCAAAACTTTGAATACCTTGATTGGAGAACCAAAAAGCGCTAAGTCAAGAGTTCTCATTTGATATCAAAAGTTGGATAAACTGGTATGGAGGAAGAGCAAGTCAGCAGCAAGAACGTTCAACTATAGAGGAATTGAATTGTAATTATCACTTTGAAAATGAAGAAATCGAATTAACTAGTTCATTTCTCTCTTCTAGCGTTTTAGGAAAGTGGGATTTTATTCTCAGTGAATAAAATAACATAATTATAGAAATATTTTAATTACACGTTACATATGCATATAATAGACACGTGTCGTAGTTTATTTGTCAAAGAATGTACTTGAAATTGATGCCTCCTACAGCTGGGAGGATTAAAGAGAAATATTACTACTTTTCAACATATGTATTATATGTCAAGTTTATCTGACTCATGAGAAAAATACTTATTGCATTTTCTAGTGTAGAGCAGATTCTCATTTTATGTTTCATTTATCATTAATCCTTCACTTGAGATGTAGTAAGAAACCTCTTAAGGAGATTTGTATATCAGTTACATTTATATAGAAAACAAAAGTATGTTAAAGTTGATTAAAGATTTTTTTAAAGAACGTACAGATTAGTTTTGTAGTCTACTGGAATGGAATAATCCAGCATTAACGATTTCTAGTCAATTAAAAATATTAATGTCTATAAATTTTAAGAGATTTCTGGAGATTTCAAAAAATTTCAGAGGATTCAAATGATCATTGTTCTTTGCTCTACTCAGCATTATTATTTTATTTCGAGACCATTTAAAATCACCTGCAATAACACACAACCACTTACAATAATTTGTAAATCTGTTCAACTCTCAAGTACTTTAAATCACCTGAAAACACCTGAGAACACTGTAATTACAATAACGTAAAATTAGATGCAATCACGTGAAATTGGTTGAAATTACACCTGAAATCGCTGAAAATCACGGGTAATCACTGTCATCATATCAAATCGTGCATCTATAAAATTTGAAGTGATTCTCCCTCGGGAGTTTCTTGCTCGTTCTCGCACAATTCCATGAGACTTCTCGTGCTTGGATTAAACTTTGTTTCTTTAATTAGCTCTGCTGTACATCGTGACTCACACATACGACGTTCAAGAGCCCACACTCGCAGACAACAGGACGAAGCACACGGTATACATAGAGCTTCCAGCAGCGAAAGGAGTCAGTGTAAAACGGCCTTCTGTCCGCACGGTATCGAAATATTATCAAGTGCCACACGATTATCGATCGAGCGATACGATCGTTGCGATCCTTGCTCGAGACGCGTCTAGACGATCGTCTGCTTGGAAGTCGATGCTCAAGATTCAAGAAGAAGGGAGGTGTGTGTAAAGAGAAAGGTGAAGGAGGACACATAGCCCAACATATGACCTATTGCTATATGTGCTGATAAAGACAGCTAACTGGATAAGGAAAGACTGATAGAGACCACAATTGTACGTGTGTCGTCTGTCAACTCTTGACCCTCATACCAATACAAACGCCGTTGGTTCACACACAAATAAACTACCAGGTAAATACTAATTACTATTTAATTTTAGCAAAACTCATCATTTACTTCTTTCGCATTTCACTTTTTTACTTCATTCATTTTTACTTGACTCTCGCTAATTATTTCGAATTTACAAAACTGATAAACCGGTGCTAATCATTTGATGGAAGTACGGTTTACACTATGGCAATACTTCCTTATTTCAGCAGAAATTATTCTGGCTGGAATAATAATTAATAAGTAGATCAGTTGATTCAATTCTATGATTATTGGAAGCGTCCATAATGAACATCTTATAAGCGTTTGCATGTTTACTTATATACTAATTATACATGCTATTTATAAAGTAGATGAGCAAATTTTTCAAGATGACCATCATTTGCTCTTTATACATCATAAAATACATCATCAAGTGCATCATCAAGTACATCATTAAATATATGGTGTAAACAAGAAAAGTACCGGTTGATAAACAACTTCAGACTGTAACTGATGATGTTATTAACATTTCTCTTCCATTACTCGCAAATCGATTTGCGAGTAATGGATTTTTCGCGGATTTTTTAAACGTTCATGTTGACAAAGTTATTTAAGTAGAAGCGATCGATTGTAAGAATGAGCAGACACAATTGCTCTTTTCAATGGGCCTAAGACTCTGTTGTACGTTGGCAGTTAGCAGATGTGCCTTTCAAGTCTGCAGAATAGTCGATTTTTGAACTGTATGTATAAGAGAATATGTAAAAGAGAGTAAAAGAGGAGGGGCAGATTATACATTCAAATATGAGTGAACATGAAGATCGACACGCGTCTCTTCGCATGTGTGATTTGCGTCACGCGTGCATGGAAATAGACGGTCTTATTGCGGCTCGTCGACCAGCGTCAGGGTTATTTCCAGAACGTTCTCCGAACCCGTATAGTTTTCGGAATCAAGCTATGATTGAGGAGGTCGGTTCCCTTCGGAAAATATATACCCATGATCTGTTCAATTTCACAAACCTTAGGCCTTTTATAGCTTCATTGTATAATGTATTCATCTAAGCAAACCAAATTCAGTTTGTTTATGTTATGCATTATTCTATTGCTTTCATATATTAACATATTAATTGATAGTATAGCTTTTTATGTAAATTTTGCAGAATAACTTACAAAATATTCAAGTTTGATCTGCGATACTTTTCCCTGTTCTTCAGAAAATTGCATGTCACATTTTTGCAACTTTTACAATATATCAATGATAAGCGTTACAAATATGGTCATATTACCGTAAATGCTTGCAATTTTATATATTGGGAGGTTCATGAAGTAGAAAATGTTTGCATTTTTTAATATAAGCCTTTAAAACGAACCGCAGTCTCTCTATAATATATACTTGGCCTCGTTCTAAGTTACCGTTATTACAATTTTTTATCAGACTTTTAAGTAAAAAGGTGGAATTGAATAAATGGACTCTGTAGCCATTATTGATTTTCGATCAACCATCACATATCGCGGGTATGAATTCGCGAGTAATTGGACCATAAAATTAATAAATACACAGCGACAAAATCGTGCTGTAAAAATAAAAAAGTGTGCTGCAGGTTTTATAGCATTTATATTTATCATATCTCAGTTGCTTAGGGTCGCTATAAAATGACATTATTTTGCGGTACTAAATGACGTGAGTTTACACTATGGAATGCGTCATAATTGCGTGGTTTGACCTTCTGCAAAAAACAGAAGCACATTGCAGATTAACGTATATGAATAATCGTTGGTGCAATGCTCATTTAAAATTGCACACGAAATTTTATTGTGTTCCTCTGTTTCGATGATAAACTTCTCGTTTTGAATCAATTTGCTGCTTTATACTGCTCGTAAAGTTATTATTGTCAAACTATAAAAGCATTTGACATATTTTTGTACTAAAATGTTTGAAATTACTGGAGATTCGATGTTATATGTATATATTGTAATGGGAATTGGATATACATATATGTAACGATAGTTCTTGACAACAAAGCCTGAAAACGGAAGTGAAAGAGAGACAGGGAATAGACGACACAAGTAAATTTATACTGCAGCAACATGCTAAACTAAACTTACGCCTTCATACTGTAGAAGCTATATCGGTTTTACTTGATATGTACGAAACTTCAGTCACAATGTTTTTTGTATATTTTAAAATTTTAACACTATTCTTTCTCTTAAAAACGCTGCAGAAAATCTTAAATTGCTATAATGCTCATTTATCTTAATCTGCAGAAGATGGCAAAATAGGATTAAATGTTTGCACATAAATTTGATTTTATCACGAGTCTCGAGCTCGATATAAAAACTGAAGGTTACTTGCAGTTCAATATATTTTGTATGTATATGTATATGTAATAATGGTATAACGTATCGCGATTATGTCAGAAAATAATTGAAGGATGCGCTCGACTTGTCAGCGCTCGTGAGAGATAGTTACTAATTCTGATACTTTCGTGCGGGATCTTGATGTAATTTTTCTTCGTTCCCCATTGCATACATCTTGCATTTTTTGTCTTTTCCAACTGACAGAATATGGGATCCGTTCCGACCCGCATAACGGGAATTTTTTAGTTACGTGATAACTAAGCGCGTCTCCTTTTTATAAAATTTTTAACCCTGAGGGCACTATAGATCTTAAGAAGCGACATCATCAAATCGAAAATGAGATTCTTGAAAAGAATGAGGGTTACTAACTCTTAAAGAAATCTGGTGGGAGAAAAGAGTACAGAGCATTAATTAGAAAACTTAAAAATAAACATCACACTGATGATATTTGCCTGGAGAAACAGTTGAACATCTAGCAAGTGAAGAGGTGCATTATTAGATTACCTAGCCAACAAATTGGCATCAATCACGCTTTAACTAGATTAGAGTACAATATTGACAAAAGGGTGTTCAGGGAAATTTGCATTAATGCTTAATTCTCCATGATGATGAGGCAAGCCAATGTAAAGCAAATGTTTAATGTTAAAGTTCATCGTTTATTTTAAGATTCAAATTCGTACAACTTATTGGAATCTTTTAAATTGTACTTTAAATATAGCTCTACTAAAATCTCTTCTTGGAGAATTTTACCACGGTTTCGACTTTTGACGTTTCTTGTGTTAGCTCTAGATTTACATAGATGCATGGGTACCCAAAGGGATGTAGCGGAAGTTGCGAAAAATATGTATAAGAGAGAGTTTACGATGTACACGTGCCCTTAGGAAGTAGCATAAAACGACAACAGTGTCATAGATAGAGGAAGTGAAGGGCTATAAAGGAATCAAAAATATGAGACTGGAATAAAATTCACGTTAGTTCCCAACGAGGTCGCTAAGACTCCCGATTGAGATGCAAATCTGCGAGAGACATTTGAAAAAAGAATCATGTGCTTATTTTATCTTGATAATATTGTTACATCACTCAATGTCTTTTAGCTTCCACTTTTCTGTCTCATACACGTCGAATTTTGAATTCACATAAGATAATTTTCAACCAAAGACAAGACTTTACCGAACAAGACAAAAGGTTTTCATTATCACACATTCTGATTGATTTATGACTTCATAGAGATAAATTTTCAGGACCTTATAATAATTGTAAAAACAGTTCATTTTGAACAATTATGAAACTCTTTTTTCCTTTTTTTGTTGCAGTTCTTGAGTTCGTGAATGGGTTTCCAAAGCTAGGAAGCCACTTGATTGATTTTTGTAGCAGAAAGAACAACCACAGAGCCCGTAACCGATGAGTGTAAGTGTAATTAATTATTCATAAAAATTCTCTTGAAAATTATGAATTGGTTTCGCTAGGATTGTTTTAAAAAAATGAGTGCTAAAAGTGTGAATTCAATGACTTGACCTCTTTAGGCGAAACCTTGTATCTTAGCTGACAGAGAAGAAAAACAGATAAGGAGAATAAAATTAATGTCTGTGGACATAACAGATTATATATTAATACAAAACCATTTAAATTTGATTAAGTATGTTTGTTTTTACATTCTCATCAGAAAAGGTATTATTTTTTTTTGTATTCAGATAAAAAAATCTAACTAGTAACGATATAAAAATTTGAGCTCAGTTAGTTTCGTGCTTTTAATAACTGAATAATATTTTATTAGTTTTATCTCGTGCTCGTAATTAAAGACATTGAACTCCACTATAAAAATCTTGTGGCACGTGTGACGCCCAGGCTCATTATGATCCTCAATGTTATACTCGTGTTAAACTCAGTTATATCAAATTGATCCAAATTGAGTCCAATAAAGTTTACCGACGCCTCACCACGCAATTCTTTCATCTTAAATTAAATGTGGACAAAAATACATTATACTAAAAACTTCTGAATTCTTTTGTGTAATTACGAAATACTTTCATTTCTTTATAGAATTCCTTGGAATTCACCTCTGAATTATTCTAAATTTTGTTGGATCCCTTGAATTATGCGGAATTCTTTTTTTTTCGAGATAAAGCGTCGGCCTCGATTTGACTTAATGCGACTCAGTTTCTTCATTGCATATTCGCTACGAAATCAGAATTTCGCGTATTTTCAAAGTTGTGGATCTTTGTTGAATATACAAATTTCTAGTGATAAATAAAGATACACTAAACAATATATTGAAGTTGCAAGTATTATGAGAAACTGTACTTTTCTTTTAAACATTTTTTTTAACCGTCTTCAAATAAGAACGAGTTTGTCGTTTCATGCAAATAACACGTGGATTGAAGAATGCTAATGAGTTTAGTAATTCACAAGGACGTAATCGTAAGACTTTTGCTCATTTATGACACAAAGTTACTGGAGAAATATTTAAACGTGCTACAATGTAACACAAGTGAATTTTAAAGTTTAATATCGAGCAAGAAGATTAAACATTTAAAACTCAATTCTAAATTCAAAACATCATATAAGAAACATTTTTAAATGGTGGAATTTTATCCATGTTTATTGCTTCTAAAGTTGCAGTTTATGTATCTCAAAGAATTGTTCAATTATAAAAAGCGCTTGGCCATAGTAATTTTCCCGTTATTACAATGAATATTGTTTTATCTGCATTGCATAATGTTATCTTTGTCTTTTATCTCTCTAGGTTAGATTGACAGGAGGCCATATGGTGAAGCAGAGGCGGTTTATCGGCAATACAAACAATAAGATGATCAATATACGGGAACATTTATAATTCAAAAACACTGATGTGTAAGAGCATATCCGTGGTATGTAACTGAAAGGACTTGAAGGTCTGAAAAATTGAAACGCTGAATGCGTCCCTACAAGTTGGAGGAATTGCTGGTCATTTTTTTCACAAAGTTGCGACAAGAGGCCGGTTTCGAACTGGATCATTGCAGGATAGCAGTTCTCTGCTGATTTATGTTTTTTTAGGTGATTAGCAGGTATTCCAAAAAATTCGCTGGATCAATACGGATCCAGTAGTGATTATTTGTGATTTGGGAAATTCCCAACACCCTGGACGTGCTGTTTTTTATGCAGGTAAATATAAAGTACATATTTACCTGACTGTACAATTAGGAACTGCGAGACAAATAATAAAGCAGTGCATGATAAGTAATGAAACAAATTATCTTGCAAGACTCTTTGGAATTCTCTAACTTGAACTAATAGTACATTTTTCTTAAAATTGTAAGTAAACATTGATCCCAGAGTGAAAGTTGTTTCGCAGCAAATGATCTTGGCTCACTTGAGAATATCGTAAACGTCATTATTATCATATATATATTAACTAATTCAAGAAAACGTTTTTTTTTAGGTTTTTTTAGGTATACTTAATTGAGATATTGTGAATTTAGCGAGAAATAAGGAACAAAAGAAACCAAAGGAATCTAAGTGATATTTTTCCAGTTTTATTCTCATTATCAGAGTTATATATTGAAGCCGTTTCTATTATAATTGAAAGCTAATTGGAGGATATAAAAATAGTGGATGCGCTTTGAGCGCTAAATTGGATTAAACTATTCTTTCGTCGATCTTTGTGCCGTCAAGGCAGAGTTTCTTCAATATGGTGAGTACACTTTTTAAAATATTCTTATAAATTGCAAGAGAAATGATGTTTTACTCTGTCTAAGAATTCTCTCACAACAGTTCCAAAGAAAAAAAAATTGATTCTCTGTTTCAAATTCCAAGACCTTGATATTAAAATTTACACTCGATTGAGTAATTAGAATTTTATTTGAATAATTTTTATTTCCCTTGAATTCTTTTAAATTGCTTTGGCTTCTTTCGAATACTTTATATTTCTTGGAAATATAATATGCAAAAAGAAAATACCTTCCTTTGTTGCTCAATGTTCTTTCAATCATCAAAATGCATTGCAAGTAACGGAATTATGCGCTAAGCATTACTGAGTTTTTATCTAGATCGAAAGGGTTTACAATAAATTTTAATAATTAAATTAAAGGTATTTAAAGACATTTTTCTTAAAATAGATGCAATATCTACGTTATCTTTATTCTCCAGTTTTCAAAGAATCTAACATCGTTATGTAAGAAGTGAGAAATCTATTTAAAAGTAAAAATGAAGTTCTCTTTTCAAATTTAATTTAATTTTGCAATACAATAACGCTCTTGAGTGAATGGTCATATATCAGATAAATTGCTTTTCGCGAAACGCTGTTTTTTCCACTTTTTAACGAAGTTTTGAAAAAGGCAGCATTCAATCGGAAATGCCGTCTTGCTCGGGTTTGCTGGCATTCGCCAATGGAGCGGAAATTTCCACTGACTGGACGGCCGCGGCGCATGTAGAAGCGATTCTCCAAAACGACGCGAGAGACAATAATTTTTCATTCGAGAGTACACATATGTCGAAAGACCGAAAATATAATAATTGTCTACATTGCTCTCAGATGTTAAAAAAAAACTCAGTCTGATAATACGTAATAATCGTTTGCATAAAAGATAGTCAATGAGACTTAATTAAAGTAATATGAATCACAGAAAATTCTAACAACGGTATAAATGAAAAGAATCTAAATTGGAATTCGGTTTCGTTTTCAATGACTAACTGCAGAATATCTATTTTTAGTGGTCGACTATATATAAAGTTCTATAATTAACCGCCCAACCCATTCAGATTTTTTTTGGCAAAGGTAGAACCTGTTTTATGATTAAATCGGACCTGCATATCTCGTTTTGCAAAATTGAACATACATAAAATTGAAACAATAGTACCGAGAAATTGGATATATATAATTGAAGAGATATTTTTTTAATTGGAAATACCTTTACTCAGTTTAGTAGTTTTATGGATACCCTTTACATTTTATGGCTCTTCTCATCTTACGATTAGGCAGATAGTGATTAAATTGAAGTGGTATCATATTTTAATCTATAAAGCTATAGAGGCTCTTTATGGCTCGTAATTTAATAGCTCGAGTGTAGGAGGTACACTTACAGTCGATTGCGGTGTGATTTGCAATTGAGTAGAACATATTGAAGTAGTCGCTTATACTCTCGGAAGGTGTATGTGATAGAAGCGAGGAATGAAGGAGTATTTGAATACAGAATTAATCTGCATCCAAACTCGTTCACTTGTAACGTTTATGTCTGCATGACTGAATCATTGGTCAATTCTGGCAAGCATAGAATTCCATTTAACAGGAATAGTCTTCACTCTCACCCTTTTACTATCAAACTCAACACATGATTTTGTACATCACGTGACAAGTTTCATTTTGACTTTATTAAGTCATTTTAACTCAATTGCAGAGGAATTTAAGTTGACCGTTATTATGACAAATTAAAACTCCAGGAAGTTATAAAATGTCATGGGGAAAACCGATTTTTAGATTCGATTCTAAAATAATTTCTGTTTTTCGCAGCATTTCGATGCGTCGTTTTTTCTCACATCACTTTAGCTTTGTTAGAGAAGGTCAGAGGAAAGCCCGGTCATGCACGAGTTCATCTTACGCAATCTACACACATCACAAACATATTCTCGTGTGAAATCACATCAATACAAATTTAAAACCAATATCGACTTTTTTTCTGGTTTTATGTATGTCGTTTTTTAAGAGTTGATTGAAATTGCGAGAAAAATATTCTCAAGAAGAATATTGAGCTTACAATTTATTGCAGTACATATTGTGTTTATAGACGACCTTGAATTTTCGAAAGGAAAAATTAAACTTTGCGTAATAATTGTTTACCTCTCAGAATGTTGCTTTTAGAATATAAATATTGATCTATGCACAGAATGTTCAACTCTGTGAATTATAAATTTCAATTTGAATTAAAAATTAAAATTGAGAGAAGCGAGAAATATTAATTGGAAGAATCTCGATTTCTATTGATTCAGATATGTTTGATTATCGAATGCAAATAGTATTCCAACATGGAAACAGTGCTCTCTCGAATTGAAAAAAACTTTTTTTTCTACAACCTTCCAGGTTTTACGTAAATTACGTAAACAACTTTTGCTGATTAAATATTATCGGCGAGCTGATTTTTGTAATAATAATACATAGATTACAAAATATTGCTTACAAATTTTAATACTCAAAGTTTACATATTCAAAGATTGGGAAATTGGAGATTAATTTCTAAAATTAGATCAGAAAATCTGTCAAAAGAAAAAATACTATACTGTTGACTGAAATCTATGACTTCAACTTGTGTCATTTGCACGTTTCTTCTATTTATATCACGTATCGATTGCATACATTAGGGATGCACAAAAACGTCGCTGAAGCGCGTGTAGAAAAGTATCACTTTGAATCAATCAATAAAGTTCTTTGTTCTCAGTTGCAATGACTTGAAATACATGAATGATTTGTATATTTATCTAGAGTATTTTTCATTAGTAGTTTAATTTCCATGCTATACGAAGTACATAAATAGAGTTATATTTTATCAAGTGTTTTTATAATAGATATACAACATGGTAAATGACTTGTAACTGATAAATGACAGAATCAATTGATTGATTGATTCGATGTAATAAAGTCTCGATCGACCTCGCGAAATGCACTCTGATCAGGTAGCAAGTGATGCCAAGTGTAATTGACCACAATAGAGTTCACTTGTTAGTGTTATGATTTCATAAAGTGTATTAGAATCTTATTTATCATGATTGTATCAATTATAACTCTCTTAGATCGTATTAGCAACAGTATAGTAACCTGTATATTAATATGAACATGAGATTTATTGTGAAATTTTATTCAGGAGAAAGTCATGTTTTTAAGTGGGATTTTATCTAAGGGCAAATTTTAGCTTCAAAAATAGAATCTATAATGAACCTTAACATCTATTTCTAATTCATTCAAACTTTCTGAATACTTTTCACTCATATCATAATTCTATAAAAGAATTATCTTGCCTTTTAATTATATTATATAATATGTAGTCCCTTCTACCTTTTTTTCCAGTAGGGTAATAATATACATATTATTTTCGTAGCCTCTGCATTTATAATGAGTCTTAACATATATTTCTAATTAGCTTTTGCTATCTTTATCTATTTTATATTTTTGTTCTCTCGTTAACTTTGGAGATGAATCCTTACATAATACATAATGTATGCATCGATTTCATCATTAGCATTTTCAGGGCCGAATTTATAGCTCTAGGAAGATTCATTGCTACGGAAAATAAATTATTCTTTAGAATTTGAAATATTGAATATTCCAAATGTTCGATTATATGTAATTATTAAACTATGTAATAATATTCATAATAGATAGAAAATGCTATTTTATTCTCTAGTATGAGACGGCTATGGCTAATTTTTCAGCCTCTCTTTGTAAATGCAGTACTGCATTTCCTGTTAATCATTTCTTTCTATGAGCAGTCGAGGTTTCAACGTAGTGTAATTTTATTTTCACCGACTGGTTATCAATTTACATAGCTTAGTTATTCAGCCTGAGGATGGAGCCACTTAATGGTTTTTAATCAGAAAGATGGAAAACCGTACGTCTTTTAATGATTACGGAACGACATGGTGCTTTCACTGTCGCCATCTTCTGAATTTGATTAAATATTTAGCAAAGAGAAAACTTCTGCAGTAATGAAAGCCAATATTGCTTTCATGAATATTTTATAAATGAAAATTTTCTTCTATAGGGTATAATTTAAATTAAATTATTGAAAATACATTTGTTATTACATTTTTTAATATAAAGACTGGGTCATTAGAATCGAATACAAAATTTCACAATAGAAATAAAATTTCCACAAAAAATATAATCATCATTGTTGACAATCATTCGCGAGAAAAAACAACAGACGCGTTGACGAGTAAAAAAAATTCTTTTATTAGAGTCTTGTTTAGTTAATTCGGAAATATTACTTCCAAATTTATGATAATTTTTCTGGATTCGCCCCAGCTTGTTTTTCTATATTCTCATTTCACTTGGAATTCGATATTTTGGAACCATTAAATGTACATTGTGCAACAATATAGATTTTTTGCAATGCTGCTTCGTATCCGGATATAATGTCTTATATTCTAGGACACAGTGGTTGGCAACTTATTTTTTTTTGTTTTCACTCGTCGTTTCTCACATTTTATGAATCGCGTCGACGCGTCGTCGCGACGCGGATTGTCAACACGGGTATGCCCGAGGCACCAAGGGGTGGCCGAAACGGAAGAGAGATAAACATTTGAATGCAAGAGAAGGTAAAGCCAGAGCAGTTCCACTGCTATCCAAATTTAACACGTATTACAAGACTCAGACAGCATTGTGCAGTTTTCAATTGATATCATATACATATTCTTTTTTTTTATAACTTTTATTCTCTTCTTCAGTCCTTTTTTCTTTATTTTTCGAAATACGTTCTCGGCATTATATGTAAAACTGAAATAACTGTTTTTATATTCCAGAATTAAAACAAAGATTCAAATAACGAGCCTCCATGAATTCGTCATTTTATGGGTTCCTCTTCAATCCTTTTGTGTCCTCATAAAAAACCGATTTAAATTCTTCACTATTGTCATGCTTAAAAATGGTGCACCTAGTGTTGCCTGCATTTTAATTAAACATCATCAGTTTCACTTGGTGACGATGATTCGTAATTTCGCGTTCTCAATATGCTGCAGTAAATAGAAGTCGCGACTGTGTTAATTGAGAACACGATCACAGAGAAATTGATATTAACGACGTACTTGACGTCTATTTATATCTTTTCCGAGTTCCAAATTCGTAGAATCGTTAACTTTTCCTGTTGGGTGTCAAATCTTTCATCACACTTGATATGAAATAACTTGAGATAATGTAATAATCGTTATTATTTAATCTTCAATTAAATCGCTGGTAATTCTCTCCTCCTCTCATCGTTGGCTTCTTCACTGTACCGGAAATAATATCCATGCTTGATTTAGAGTGAAATCAAGCTGCACGAATATCATTCTACCTACTCGTTCTGGTATATTGCGAATCCTTGCTTAATATCGATAACGATGCCAAATACTTGGTTAAGTTGAACAGACTTGTAATGAGGGTTCTGGGAGCCCCAGGCAAAGGTACTAATTATTCGGTAGATAACAATACGAATTTCACCTTCAAACGGAATATCTGACAAATAGGTTCCGAATTCTGATTTCTATTGATTTTGATTGGAACGACTGAAAATCCTGAAAAATTATATTCTTTATACAATTATACAATATTTGTAATCGTTTAACCAGCTTTATTTTCATGTTTTTAAATTTTTTTATAAAGTTTCGATGAGGGTTTGCTGCAGCTAGAGTGCAAAGCATGCATTTACTAGAAGCAAAATGTATTCTGAAGTCTACCTTAAATGCACTATCTCTCTACCCGTTCTTCCTTTTTCCAAAATACGAGGCTTTCTACTGTCGTCGGGTTGTGCTTGTTTATCCGCAATCTCCTGGAAAAGAATTCTGTCCAGATTAAACTTTCGTATTACCTCCAAGTGGTCTGAAGAAAAGAAGTAAGAAATTCATGTCGTGCTGGGCAATGTCGCTGCTAGGTAAATACAAACGTTCCAAATTCTTCTCAGGTTTTGCTAGGAGGGAATTCAAGCAAATATTATACCCCAAGTTCCAGTGAACCGTTTTATTTGATTTAGGAAGTCGCATGGTGTTCATAATCTCAAATGAAAAAAGAAAATAAAAACTTTGAAACGGAAGAATCTAACGATAAGAAATTTAATAAAATTCTCGACAATGTAAAATTGACAACGATATAAAATTAGCGATATTGGAAAGTACAATTTTATTATAAATTTTATTATTATAAAATTTAATAATGTCGCCAATTTTACTTTTTGGCATTTTATAGAAACATTCTCTTTGTTCTTTTTTGTATTCAGAAATGCTTCTTTCGCATTTTGAAAGCAGGTTTATCGCGAAACTGCAAGTTAATATAAAGAAAACGAATATTCGGAGACCACAGCTTTCAAAATCAGATTGTATTCAAGAAGGATATTGAAACTTAGGTTTTTAGATTGCGATTCTGATTTCTGGTTTGATTGAAATAAAACATTTACCTAATGTGACGAGCACAATAGACAAACTGTTTTGAAAACCCTATTTTTTATTTAATCAACAAGTTTGCATTTAGATTAGACTGTTGTGAAAATAATCTGAAATGAATTCAGTACGTTGTCTTATCTTTTATTATCTTTGGAATATTAATCTCTCTCAGAATCACTGTGTGTCAAAGTATGCTCTCTACTACAAGGATATCATAAAAGTGACGTTACACTTCCTAGTATGAAAAGCGTGAATAATTTTACCCCCAATTATAGCTTCCCTTGAGTGAAAATGCACTAATTAGCTAATAACAGCATTTAAATCAGAAGTGTATTCTTACGGAATATTCCATAAGTCACTTCCCCTTTTTATTCGGCCAATCCATTTTTCTGATATTCGCTATTTTTATCTCGTGTTATATGTTATTTCGTCTGGAACCCCCTGAATTCTAAAAATATTATATTATGCGTATACAGAAAGTTGCTTTTTTATACAAATTCTTAATATTTGATTCCCATTGTTTGGAATTATAGTTTATGTTTTGAAAATTAGACAACATAAAATTTGATATTGAATATACATATATATACTTGAAGATAAAAAATTTTATCGGTCTGAGAATTTAATTAGTATTTTTCCTTATCTAGAATTTAACCGGATAGATGATTATAGTAGCCTTCTGACGTAACGTGATAATTTTCTCACCGGTTTACTCTGCTTTTAGACACAATTAAACGTAAATGCTACGTCACTGGTGATCATTCCCGAACTTTCGGTGACGTCTAGAGACTTTCTGTGCCAAGTATTATGTACATATATGCAATTGAAGTGCGAGGACCTTTTTGAATATTTTAATTATCGCATAGATCCACCTCTAAATTGAAAAAGGAAAGCGGATATGAGAGAATATTTTCAAGATTCAGATTTTATTTATTGATAAAAAATATTTTGTCACATATCTTCCACATCTCGTCAAGGCTGATTGAAAGAATTTCAGATTGGAAAATTTATCTTTCAGCTTTAAAAGCTTTTAAATAGTTGACCTTGCAACCTTACCTATAGATTGATTAAAAGTTTACTATATTTTTGTAAAAAGTCTTGAAGATCTATATTCTATACGGAAAGTTTTCCCATTAAGCTTTTTTGGTTTTTGAAGTGCCTTTAAATCTAGACATTTAACGAAGGAGAAAGGATCGGAAGTTACGGTGGAGCTTTCATGAAAGCTGTGCGTCTGACGATGCTAAACTTTTTAATCGGGTTTTCGCGATTAATTAATAATCTTAAGCGGTTGACAGCGAGTTCTTCCGGCAAGCAAGTTTCTTGTACGGAGAGTGACTCTGATGCTCTGACGTTTGTCTTATTTAAGTAGAAAAGTCCTCGCCAGTCAGACGATGTTTAAAGAACTTACTTCCGATGCTTCCGATCCTTCAGGTTCAAGTTTATTTTCATTTCACAATTCTTTTAATAATTATGACTCATGTAAATGGTAAAAATATTTTGTCACATCCCTTCTACTACCTCATACATTTTTTTATTAGAAGACTTTTAGCCACTTCACAACTTATGAAAGAGGCGAATATTCAACTCTATAAATTGCGTTACTCTGACAAGGAAATTGGGTCGTTTAAAATAGCCCGAAAGCTATAACGTTGAACATCTATTAATATTCTTCTGATATGAGAACTGTTTATTCCTTAAGACGAGTTCTCAAAGGAAGTGCTAAATCATTAATTATTGCGAGCTAGTGGGTGCACTGTCTCTTAGATATATATAATATATTCTTTATCGTTCAATCTAGAATTCCATATGACTTTCTGATAAGATAGTGTACCGAAAATATACTGAATAAATGTTTGTTTACTGTTTCATCATCTAAACAAGATGCTTTCTATGCTGCCATACTGCTGACGTATATTGTTCAGTACTAAAATCAATTGCAGAAAAAATAACTGGAAAATTGAATTTACTGTATGTGTTAAATTAAATTTTTTCTAATTTTTCATCAATTCAATGGTTTAGAATCTCCTGTAATTTCTTCTTTTATTTCTAGTTTACTGGAAACTGTGAATTAAGATGCCTATGTCTATATAAAATAGGCCAGTATGTCATGGGCTTTGGCAAAAGTTCTCATTCCAACAATCTTCCATTTGAATTCTATATTAGTCGTGATTGTATTCGACAAAGTAGACAGATTCTGGGTGAAGCATAACAATCTATACTCAAGCTTTACGTTTGAGAATCGTTCTTTGTCTTCTTTCAAAATTAATGACAGAAGTTCTGTTTCTAGAAATACGAAAGCTCTTATGTAATTTGTTTTCATAGAAATTTCTAAGCCACTTCACTCTCTTTTTTAATTAATATAAAATATCCGTAACTTCAGTGATTTTAGTTACAGAAAATATTTTTTGCATTTAACTCAGATCTGAATAAAAAGATAATCAGCAACATTTATTTTTTGAGGGCATACAATATCTTGTACACGACAACGTGCTCGTAAATAAAACATCAAAATTCGTTCTGACGTGAGTTACGTTTATCCAATACGTGTGGAAAATTTGCTTGAAATGACTTCGCAAGTAAAATAGCTATATAAAATATTTCTGAACGTTAGAACGGCGAATTCGTTCCAGAGACATCTGTTGCATATCATTTCTCATTGTGAGGATGAACTCTTGAATTTCCAGGTATTCGCTTGACTTGATAAGTTGTTTAATACAACACAACATCAACTTGTAAACAGGGATGACGGACTTTGTATTTTTTCCTTATTAAGCGTCGTATTTGTAAACAAATGAGAGCATTGTGTCTCACTTATTCTTATTTATTTACATTTGTGACTTAATAAGCATGGAAGACAGACAATCAATAGTCCATCGCCTCTGCTTGTAAACTCTAATGTTTTGCAAAATTTCCATACCAAACTCAATGGAAAATTACAATTACGAAACTAGTATGGAGAGAAAGGGAAAAAATCATTAGAGTTATTGGAAATTAGCCTCATCAAATGATTATTATGTCTTCAAAAATTCCGAGCTTTTAAAATACAATGCGTTCACTTTTTAAGGGTTTCAATCTTGCAGGTTTCGTATTTTTATACTTTAATTATGAAAATCTCAATTGTGACGCTTCCAACATGTCAATATTAATTAATTTTGATGGAAGTTTCAATTAAAAAGTCTGTTAGTTCGTTGAAAAAATCCGTCAAAAAAATTCATCTCCAGGATAAAAGTTCCAAGAATAGAAAGAATACGATGTGAAAGGCCAAATGTATAATTTTGGATCTAATGCGTTGTGAGCAGCATGAAGTGAATCATTTCCGCGCCCTCTTAATATGACATTATTATAGGAATATGCCGTTGAATGTCGAATGAGATTTCGTCTTTAATCAAGACTCAGCCTTGATATGAGAAAACCCACACCCCTCGCGAAACTCGCGCCAAGCCTGCGCCTTGGCCCACAGGGTCAAGCTCTCTTTCCTTGCTTCGAAACGAAGAGCATGGATCGTGGAATTTCACCAAATTGTCGACATATTATCTTCCAGTACTTTTCGAGGTCTTTTAGAGATGATGAACAATCGCGGTCTTTTTAAATTGTTTATTGGTCGACAAAACATAGAAAATGTGATTAGTTTTTGGTGTTTTAAAAGTTTCTTAGCTCAAGTAGGATTACTGCTAATGAATTTCGCGAAAATGAATTTGGTCCTCGATTTTGTGGTGCTTTAAGAAATTTGAGTGCTGATAAATTTACTGATGTTACCTTCTATTTTTTTATTTTTTCCACAAACACTTGTTTATCATCTTGAATTGTTTGAGTTAACTTTACGGTGTTAAGTGATTATTCATGGAATTAGAGTGGTAATTATTTTGATATCTCAGATTAAATTCTTTTCAAAATATTTGTTTGTTACGAAGGAGGGAAATTTCTCGATATTTAAAACTCCCTGAACGATCTAATCAAGTATATAGATAAATAAACATGTCTTGCGCGATAGATCTGCAGGAAACGTTAATCATCACTTAGAGGACAAGTACTATCTCGAAATATTTTCGTAATTTGCAGGATGAAAGTGAATTTCATTTGCTCTTTATATGCCGTAAGCAGGGTTACTATTTTATTATCTTTCTAAAATTTTTTTATTTGTTCACTCTTATCTTTTAAAACTAATTGATATCTGAAATGCATCTCCACTAAACTTAATGTATAAATTACGTATCGAATTCCGCTTCTTATCTCATAATGCTTATCGGATTCAGTAATGAGAAAATCAAAGTATATTTCCTTCAAGTACATATGTTTTGTAGTTCTTTGAGCACTACCGGAAATAATTTTTATCTTTCGAGTATCAATTTAGAGAATATCTTTAGTCAACTCCTTTTTATATTTTTCAATCCATCAATGGATTCTACATTTGTGTTCGTAAAACATTTCCTTTACAATGTTTAACAATTATATTTTATCTTTTATGATGCAAGTCATTCACTCGTTCATTGTATCAGAGCATTAAGATGCATTTCTGTGATAAAACCGTTTGGGTCTAGACGATAAGTTAAGTAGGATTAGTTATTATTGGTTGACAATAATTCATCTTCCCGGATTTTAGAATGGACTTAAAAATCAAAGAATGCTGACATTTTGCAGATATAAACCTTCAAAATTCTAAGTGGAAAAATCCGTGTCGCCTTATTATCTTTAAATAATAACATCATTCACCGGCAACCAATTCTGCGGTCCATAGATCTTTGAAAAAATTCCATGCGAAAAATTTTATCGTGCAACTTGTCTAATATTAAACAGGCTCTGATATTTTCATCCGGGTCTCATCGTCATCATGAGGAAGAAGGATGAAAACCGGATCTATAATGACGTGTCTGGGTACAGCAACCCTCTTGTCGCTACGTGAGGCGTCACGACGCTCGCGACGTCCGCGACGCACGCGAGGTAACGCAATCGCTTTGGCATAGGTTCTAGATTGCGCCGGTTACAACTAGATCGTCTAGACGCTTGGGATGATCTCTCCTCGTGGGTATGCCGGGCGTCGTCGACGTCGTCCACGACGCCCGGCGTCGAGGGGTAAGAGCGGCGCCGTTGCGTAAGAGTCTGGACGTCGAGTCGTCGTGGCGTCAGTCGTTCGAAAGCTCTAAAACCTCACGGTCCGTCAAAAAAAATCGGTTTAAAACCGCGGCCTCGTCGCGATTTGTGAATGCGAAGCGCTCATCCCATCCGGTTTTTCATTTCCGAACATGACCTTGTGATGCGAGCAAGATAAATACAAAATAAACAAAGTAATAAATACAAATAGTCAAGTTCTTTAGGCTTAGAGATCCGGCATCATTTCATTTGTAATTTTCCTAAAATTTAATTAATTTCTTTTAATTAAATAAAAATACCATTTTATGTTCACACATTAACGAATTCAATTTAAGGGGAAAAATGTTGGAATCTTGTAAGAAATATTACAATTTGGAAGATTATAAAAAGATTTTAAATATAAAACGTGAAAAGCCGATTTAAATTTAGAATCAACTTAGAGGTTTAAAAATTCGGGTGGAAGAGGCATTTCACTTTTTCTTCTTATATAAAGAATTCGGAATATATATAGATTTTGGTAAATAGATGGTTAAAAATAATTTCATCTCATCGAAAACGAAAATATAGGTATATAAAGATTCAAGCTTAAAAGAAATAGGCTAATCGATAAAACTGCAGTGGTAGGTGTCTGCATCACCGACGACCTAGGCCTTGAGACCTTGGTTGTGCTTTCGAACACGTGGCCATGAACCTTCCTCGGAGGTCAATGTTACCCTAGATAGGAAAACGTGGCTCACTTCCGGTTCCGTTAATTAAGGCAATGCACTTGAGGTGCAGAATATGTACTGTATTAAACTTTTTAAACACTTTGAAGACACTTGAATGATCGAAATTTAATGGATAATCTTTCTTTTGTTGTGTTTAGGGGGGACTCAAATCAAATCAAATAGTGCTACTCGTCGTCTGGCGTCAATATTTAACAATGACTTATTTGAACAAGTGATCATTTCCATAGACCAGTAAATATCTTCAGGAAATATGGATAAATATTCCTAAATATTTATTAGATTAGGGTTGGATAGAAGGATTGAAGAATTGGACGGAATATTTTACTAGACTTTCATTTCACAATTATATAATAAGAAATGTTTCTTTATTTAAAAGATTCTTAAGTAGAAGATTTAAAAGATGTAGAGATCTTCCTCAGATGTCACTTGAAAGAGATGTCAATTTTGTTTACTGAAACTCTTTAAAAATAGTTGCGAGTAAGAGTAAATTAAAAATAGGTTTCAAGTTTTGACGCTTTCAGAAATAATTTTCATAGCCTTTGCCAAGATCTTGTCATTATTTCCGAATGCAGGGCTGCCAGCGACTTTCTGGTTTCATAAAGCATAAAAATTGGCGATTATGATTAGTATTTGTTTCCTAATATTGAATCAAATCAAATATTGAATATATATTATTTATTTAGAAAATATATTATCAATAAGATGAGGAATAGAAGTTGCACTTTGAATTTTAAAGAAAAATTGCAAAAGTATTTTGTGACGAAATGAATAGATTCTATAAATTATAGGAGTTAACTAATTAATAAATTGCGTTGTCTCTTACGTAGAATCATGTGGTTCGGTAAAATGTAATGAGCTCAGAGAGAATGTTGTGTTCTTATCAATAAATAGGGAGATTTGTCAAACAGTGATTTTATTGTTGGCACAAATATTTCATCAGATTTATCAGGTAAATCTAAGATTCGTAGGGGACTCTTGATTCAACAGTCTCTAAGATTATCTTTATTAGTACACTTTCTATTAATAGGACAAGTTGTATATCTATGCTCAAAATAATTGACTAGAAATTTCCAAGTTTCATACATCTGCAATGTAGAACATAACTTCTGAAATATTAATTTGGCTCAGAGTGCGTAAACGACTTTGGTCTCTATAAATAGCTTCGGAAAAGTAGGGAAATTATTTTGCAGACTTCATTTAAAATTCCAATTGATAGTTAAACTTTGATTGATTCGTTGATTGTTCCTCAAATATTCACTAAATTGAGTTTTTTCATATAAAGCTTTTTTATCAAGGGTAATCATTATCATGATCTTTTACAGTAATTTATCTTTATTTTAGTATAGGTACATGACTTTTTGTCGTTAGATTTGTAATCGTTTCATTAAATTTCGATCAGATGAGGAAATACGAAATAATGAATGAAATTTTAATTGAGTGGAATAATCTATTATCTGACTGCAGAATTATTATTTATGATATATCATTTAATTTAACTACATGCTTATATAAAGGAAAAAATATTGATTTAACTAACGAAATGTTTTGTTGAACGATCAAACGTTTTGCTATTCAAAGATTTACCCCAAGTACTGAGCATTCTAGATTTATGAATAAATAGTGGCATAAATCTTCGAAATGATGCAGTAAAAGTTTCGCGTGTATCAAATGTGTTTTCCGCAAAAGGGAGGAATAGATCGATTGCAACCAAAAGTTTAAGAATCACGCCAACGCGGCGTCGGAAAGCGTGTTGCTTGTCAATACACGGTAGCCTTATCTGCTCGTTAAGGTGTCTTCCACTTTGGTATAAAAGGAAAGCTTCACGGAGGCATATCTTCAGTAATTACTTACTACCGCGCGATAAATCAAATATATAGATTAAGGTTGACTTATTAAAAATTGCAGGTACCGCGATCGGAAAAGAAACCTCTGCAAGTTCTGCTTTTAATGATACTTTCGGTATTAGACATTGAGTTAAACAATTCAAAGACATTGACTATTTTCTCTTCTTTCTGGAGAAATAAATTATTATTTTCGAGTGCTCGAGTGTGTCGTGAGAGTGACAGGATAGACAAAAAAAAGTGCAAAACGGTTAGTGCGAGGGACACTTATGAAGGGCCCCATTGACACATCTAAGTCCACGAGAGTCGTCCAGATTAGACATATTTGGGACATTGATTGGAAGCAGTAGTAAAATCAAGGTATTGTTCAGTTTTTAGTTTTGGCTTGGAAAACTAGATGATAAATTACTTTGCAAATTTATTCAATTGAATTTGAAGAAGTATTATAGTTTCATTTTTCTATTAAATTAAAATTTTAAACATCAATTAAAAGCCAAAAATTCAATAATTTAAATACTGTTTTCGATAGGACTTTTTTGAGAAAACTTAAAAATACCCACACCTAATTAAAAAAAAAAGGGGCGCGACAATATATTCATAATTTTCAGATTGCTTTTTCTGGCAAAAAGTGAATAATTATTTTTAGACGCGACGGAATTTTTGAAGATTTAATCACATAATGAGTAAACACGGTATCTTAAATACTATATGTTTGGTCATCATGAAAACGTGTCACAAATTCACAACACTGATCACTCACATATTATTTATTTCTTCTCTCACGAATTCGGAAGATGTCGAGGATGTGATTATAATTTAAGAATTAACAAGCTGAAGATTAGAAACAGGAGAAAATTTATATGATACTTCAGGAAAAAAGCGAAGTATCGTTATCTAATCTAAGAATTGATTGAGATTTCTGAAGATATTTGCTCAGGAAATCACTCCTTCATTGACCAAAATAATGAATTAAAGTCTTAATTAGTAGCAGACTGTGGCTTGAATAATGTAATGAATTATGACAATCTATTTTTGAGATTTCATTGAATTTCTTTGCTTCGGAAAGTCATTAATATAGCTTAATAGCTACCGCGGTGAAATATTTTAACGAGAAAGCATAAAAAAAATAATTATAAAGTCCATCAGATAGATTAACACATTCCATTATAACGTCGTGTCAGTTCTTTCAACTTGAAAAGATATTTTCTCTGAATGATGCAAAATCTACTTTGTGAGGACTTCTTTTATATTTGTAATAATTTCAGAGAATGGAAACCCTTTATGAAAGAATTATTATTTGTGATGATCAATCTATTTAGAACATGAAATTTTTAATATATAATAAATGCATGAGATGCATTTTCGGGATTCTCTTGGTGGAAAATTGGCAGTAGACTTATCTAACTTTAGCGTGTTAAGTTTAGAGTAGAGTCGTTTTATTCTATTTGACGTTTGCTGTTCTGTTTCTGTATTCTCTATATGAATGATGCGGCCAGCAAAAGTTCTTCTTGCTCGCACCGCATATTTCAAGTAATGCACCGTACTCCTCCTCAGTTTACATCAATATTTCACTTTGAAGCTTTGACAAAGAAGAAACCATAGTTTCTAAAGTACATATCTCGAAATCGTCTTCATCTTGAACAAAGCGATTGACTTTTACGAGATTTTTCTGCAGAACATTGATCAAAGATGTCGGGAAATAATCAAGGATTATTATATATTTAATTTAATAATGACAGATTAATATTTAAGACAGTGTTACCAGATCCACCGTATTTTGAACTTTTGATGGATTCCTCTTGTCCAATGGTATATTGCGAAAGAAATGTGATATTTTATATATATAGAGACAAAGTTGAATAAATTATTATTGATAAGATGGTTAAAAATAACAACAAGCAACGAAAATTTTGTAATTGTACAAATACTCTTTCCTTGAAATATTATTTGCACGTGTCACACATTGTGCAATTTTATTTTTTTATTTATAACATTTTATTTAAGATATGATGCGAAAAATCTTCATAATTACTGAATAACATATTAATTAATATTTGAAAATTATTTACGCGTCCTTGAAAATCCAATTGTAGCTTATTTTGTCGAGAAAAGTGTGATCAATTTTAATCTAATTCTATCATGACTTAATCATTTAGATCAGATGAGGAAATGGCTACAAATAGATAACAAATCGAACGATTTAGATTCAGGTGTGACTAAATATTTTTATAGTTTCTGATTCGGTTTTAACGGAAAAATATCAGGGAAAAATATCTCGCAAGAATAAAGTAACTTAAAATAAGGGGAGACTTTAGTGAGTACTGTAATTATATCAGATCGCGATAAATATCCATAAATATATAATCTTTGATTAGTGAACATTGTACACGAGACTTAGTGATCGCAAAGTGTGATTGATTCTCCTCTCATGTGAAGTACAAATTGTAATATATAGAAAGTTTAATCTTATCCAGGGGGTCCCCACTAAGCTCTTGAATTTCAGTTTACTTGAGTTGAAAACCAGGTGGTTACCCTCAACCAAGATTAGGTCAAGTCCTATCCAACAAGTTATTCGCTTAGGGTTGCAGAGTCCCTAGACCAATTAGAACACTAGTCCCTATACCAATTTAAACTCAGTCCCATGACATTAAATACTTGAGTTTATTCAGCAGACTCCTTTTTATTTCTCCACAAGCAGCTATGACTTTCTTTTAAATTTTATAAATTTCCCCGCCTTTTTATCCTCTCGTATTTTTCAGTTTCATCCAAGCTCTGCCTATTTTATCTTCACTCTTAACCCAAAGAAGCTCACAAGCTGACTATTTCTTCCACAGTTTAGTTTCGCAACACCTGCTTGGGATTTTCGTGCACCTTCTGGGCTGATCCTGGAAGAAAGATTTCAGTATCAATTTTTAGTATTATGGGTCTGGTATAGTTATTTTGAGATGATAAATTGATTATTTTTTGAGATATTAATTTTTTCATTTATACAAATTATAAAATCAAATGACACCACCTGTCCTAATAAAAAATGGTGCGGGAGTCTGACAGAATATTTTTAAATTCCAGATTCGTTTTTCTAGTAAAAAATTCTATTGAAATTAGAATTTAAAATTTGCCCCCATGACCTATTGTCAAAAAGGAACTAACCGTTTATTCCTGTACTTGAGTGAAGAGACATATCTGTTAATCTAAAAACTGACGACTTTTTACCACACGCAGGGCGATAATTGCATTATCAGATGTCATTGTCTCTTGTCAATATTTTATTAAGTGCTATTATCGTCTTCCGTAGAACTTTGCGGAATCATTGGAATGATTGTTGCATTAATTATATCGAGAAGGTAATTTAGCTCGAAATGACGATTCTAGAAAGCTTAATGACTAATAATTTCTTTTAGAGAAAGGAAAACAAATACCTTATACATGCATATAGCCTGTGGTCTCTTTTTATCAAATGAACTTGTCAATGTCATTTGTAAGATTGTTTTTATTGGGGTTTATCAAAATTGCTTTCAATCTGAATTTGTGGAGGAAAAAATTTATTTTGTACAATCAAGTAATTCCAAATTCTCTTTTAGCAAATGCTATAGTTATTTGGCAATCATGTACTTTATTCTGAATCCTCTGTCCACAAGGCCGGTTTCAAACTTTAAATCTGGCAACCGACCATACATGTTTCGTAACTGCCGTAGGCAGAACACAGACATGTCTCTTCGGCTTTTAACGACTATCTGTCGCGCGTTAAACGGAATTTCCATTTGATGCTCGTAGAAAAGTTTTTCGCGTTTTCCCCAACATACGCGTTTAAAATGGAGCGATTGGAATGCTTTCTATGTAAAGCCAATAACAAAACAAAAAAAAAAAAAAAGAAAATAATGTGGCTTTGTGTAGACATTTTTAGTAAAAGCTTTGCTTTTTTTCATGGGGAAAACTGGAGACTTAGGAACTTGCTGATTACTAGCTGGATGTTTAGTCAATGAAATTCAATGAAAGGATTTTAAAGTGAATTAAAGAGTTTAAAGAGAATAGTATTTATATTCAGCTAATATTAAATCTTATCATTTTTATAAATCGATTTTTAAATTTACCAATTTTTTAAATTTTTATTGGGTAAAGTGATAAGTACGAATTGTATGAATAGGTAGCGGAAACCAAGATTTTTTTCACCCACAAAGCCTTAACCTTATCTGACCGTGTCAGTCTTTAACGTGCCAACAAAAGCAGACGCGTGCAAAGATACCGACTCGACCTGAAAAGCTGATTAAAAATAATTCGCGGACCTTCGCCAGAGAAGATCAACATTTCGCATAATTTCTGACTTCTCTCCTGAAAACATACATCAAACATTTTTAAAAAAGCCAAAAAAAGAAGTAAAAATTCATTATCTTAAATGAAATAATTTTTTGATTTGTGAAAAATGATTTTTTTACTTAAGTGCGTCTTACTTAAATAATTTTTTTTGTATTCTGGAGGAGAGATATTCTTTTAACTCGTATTTATTTTCAGTACTCGTCAAAAAAGTCTCTTTTCTCTCCCTTGTTTGAAAAGTGTTTTGAAGAATCTCGGCAACTAAAATAAAATTTTTAATGATAATTTAGAAACTGCATAGAGTTAAATTTCTCTAACCAGCAGATTTCGCCTCATATTTCGTTTTTGGTCGATTTAATCGTAAAAAATTAATGATCGAGAAGAATATACGGTCAAGAAGCATATCTCTCTTTATAAATCATAACTTAATTCAGCTAAACGTTATACTTTTTAGTAAAAGGATACGGTTAAATGCGATTTAGGCGGCCGGTGAGGATTATGTGGTCGTAAACCACATGACACAGTGGAAGTTGGTTTTCAAGGGGTAATTGAGTTCAGAGGGTGCAAAAGTAGTAGGATCCAGTCTCGCCCTGTGGTTCAACTTGTGGGGAAGGACCGGGTGCGACAAAACGCTGCGAATGCTTCCCGTATCTCCCTCAACCTCAACTTACTTCCGCTTTTCCTTCCGGTTCTATGCTCATTGATGATTTACAACCTTGTAAAAATGAGAAAAGTATCAAGGCAGTTTGGACATTGGGAAATTTGGAAATAAACCTTTCTCCTTAGATCGAATCGAGGAAAAATATTACGAGAAAATTGATATTACTATTGTCGTAAACAAATATAAAAAATTATGTCCTCTATAATGATACGATTTTATTTCGATGGATAGTCTTTGAGTTTATTACCATTCTGTAAATGGACTAATGTCCATGTTTATATATTACTATTAAATCAGAATTATTCAAAGAACTCTTGAGAAATTCTAAACACAAGAAAATCAAACTTCTCGTAAAAAATGATAAACTGAACGAAAATAAAATAAGTTCAACTCAATTTTTTGTATTTCCGATTTTACGATATATTTTCTACGTTTTCTGCTCTGTGTAGAATCTTTTCAAACTTTGTGAATTTTCCCTTTTACATCTATGATTTTATTAGTTTATGTACTAGCTACTTTTAGAAGTGCGTTTTTTTTATTTACGTATTTTTCAAATGCATGAATGATTTTTTGATCAAAGAACTCAATTTCTCCATAGAACCAGTTTTCTAAAATTACGACTTGATTCTAATAAGAAGATTGTGGTGCAACCGCCATTTTACTAGATTCGTTGCTTGAAGGAGACGAGACGAGTCAAGATTTTATGAAAAGCCCTGGATACTGTAGCACAAAGAGGATTATATTACAGGAAACGAATTTCATGAAAAAACGTCTGTCGACAAGGAGGTGTTTTGAGTGTTCTAACGAGATCTTTGAGTTTCTTTTATTGAAGGCTTCCCGAGATTTTTTTATTTATTGCGATATTTCTCTTGATTTCTTGGAAATCTATTTCATTTTATTAATATTTCTGCATATATGGGTCTTTTAGAATTAGTTTTTATGTATCTAATTGTAAAAACAATAAATTGCTGTTACTTCTCCTTTATGATTGTTCAGCATATCGGTTATTGGTGATTTCTTAATCTTCTGAACGTGAAGAAACAATGAATCATTAAAGATTATGTCTAAAAATAAAGTACGGTCATTGACTAGGAAATAAAAAGTTTGGTAACAGTTATGAGGTGAAAAAATTCTTTTTTAAGAATTATTTTCTGACCATCAATATTTTTTTGTTGCAGAGTTGTTAACTGAGAATGCGCGATGACACAGCGAATTTATCAGTGGTCCTCGAATCCTCGCGAGACACATCCGCAGGATATCCAAATGGAGCCCCCCAGAATAAACTCTCAACGCTCAGAAAAAATCCTCTCGAGGTGTAAGTATTCATTTGAAAATATTTATTATGTAATGCCAGTCTTCTAATTGTTAATTTAGTTCATTATTTATGTCTAGATATAATTAATACTATTATTACTATCTGCTTTGTCGATCAAACATAAAAATCAGTTGATTTTTTATTTGTTTTGAAAGCGGAATTCAAACAGTGGGTTGTAAAAGTTAATTGAAAAAAGTGATTGGAAAGAGATTTGAAAAAGCAGGTTGAAAAAGGATTTACAAAAATAATTTATATAGTATAATTTAGATACAAGTCGAGAGAAAGTTTAGAACTTAATTTACTATATTATTTGATGAACCATTAATATTATTATTGCTTGCTCCTTTGATCAAAGATAAAATTCAATTGATATAGATATTAAAGATAAGCTTTAATCATTTTCGGCAACGATATTGAAAGTTTTATTATCTCAAATATCAGATTCTGTAATTTCTATTTAAAATTATCTTGACTATTGAATTATTCTGTAGCTTCTCGCTTGCAATAAACTTTCTGTGAAAGAGTTTTTAATTAAAAAGAAATGTATATTATCTTGAAGGATCTTTTCAGTATTTCTACCACATTCTATGGTTCAATTTTGCACTTCCCTCGAGTTTTAATAAATTTCTTGAAATTGGAAAATTATTTAAATGAAATCTATGAGTTAAACGTGTTTCGAAGTAGTTACAAGAAATTTAAGATTCTGAGGACATTTTACGAGATCATTTCTTCAGAATAAAAAAAAATTCCGTCACTGTAAGTGTCGTCAATCACATGTGTCGTTGTTCGTTCGCAAAGTTTAGGTTACAGTCGATCGGGAAACGAGACTTGGAACGGTAATCAGGTCGTTCTGGTCCCGCGATGATATAGTGGATGTAGGGACTAGGGTCCGCCGATCCCAGTTTTGTCGGGAAACTTTGAAACGGCAATTACGTGGCTAATGGAGCCCCCTCGGGAATTCTCGACCGACTTTAGAAGTAATATTTAGAAGTACTCACGTTGCTTGTAAGATCCATGTAATTTTCTTTCGCGAAAAGAAGTTTGGAAATGGTATGTGAAAATGGGGTTGCTAAAGAAAATTTAAAAAGGTTGTCAGAAAAGGCCTATGAAGCAGGGCTAAAGTTGTAGTTTTTACTCCCTAGGGAGTAAAACGTAGAACTTTAGCTTTACTTCTGCGACATGAATAACGTGTGGAATAATGTATTTATTATAAAAAGTATAGTGGACTGAAAAGAAAAATGGGATAAAAAAGGGGATTTTTAAAAATAAAGTTACGTTTCGTTGATTTTGATGAAAAATGTCTTCTACTTTACATTTTCATTGTGTGGCTTTTTGTAGACATGTGGAGTGATATATGAACTATTCGATTCAATATGGCAAGGAAACAAAGCCGTGTTTAGATCGTCTATCATGACTTTAATCGGACGTTCGGATTTCGATTCGATTCCTTTTATTGTCTGCATGCTCGTGTACTTTCTTCTTTAGCAGTTCCGGCTCCATTAAGACCTTTTACCGTTCGTTTTTATCAATATTATCGATCCTTTGATTCTAGAATGTTATTAATATGTTATTAAATCTATTACTGGTTCCAAATATACTGCTTCACATATTAAATAATAAATAGGATAAAACTGAAATATTTTTAAAAATGAAACTCATTTATGCATATTTGGAAGGTTCTGAGTTTCAGTTAGATAAAAACGAATACTGATTGATTTAAAAATTTATATAGTTGAATACTTTAAGTTATTGAAATTCGTCATAACTAACATAGTTTTAAGTTCTGAAAATAATTTACCTCATTAACAATACTCAGGTGCAAGAAGAGAAAGATTTATTTAAAAGCGCGTGTGTCTACGGTAAATATATTTCGTTTGCAGACACACAACGAGACAAGGACAAGGATAATGGAGAAGTGGAATTTATGCTACAACAAAATGGAGAACCAATGTACGAATAAGTTTATAACAGATCATGTAGCAAATATATGAATACGAATACAAATACGAATATCAAATAGGAATGTCAGTACTTGAATTGAATGGACTAAGTGTAAACAAGTAAAGGGAAACACGAATCTATCTAAGGTCGAAGTAAGAGCGAAAGCTCGAGTGGTAACGAGAGTATGATGGTATGCTCAAAGTGCATGAAAGGAAATGTTACTACTAGTCCCTTGAAAATTGCTCCGTCGCAACGAGATTCGAATTTCGTCTTCTTTCAGCAAGAGACACACGGTTCCATTCACTTGGGACAGTTGCATAGATTTTCGAGAGTACTTCCGACAGAAGTGCTTTGCTTCGATTTTCTTTACTTCCGTCTTTCGAGATTGAATTGCAGATATTTTCCACGACGTTGACTCGCGATTGGTCCTCGTGATTAGACTTGATAATTCTATTCCGCTTTTAGATTAGCTAATTTACACATATTTGGGAGACAGAAAATCATTTCCGAAACATTGCTTTTTTCTAATTCATCTTGCTTTTCTGTATTATTATTTTAAAGCAACGATAAATTAATAAAAATATTCTAATTAATGGAGATATTTTTTTTTCAGTGTATAAAAAGAACTTAATTTCGAGTAAGAATTGGTAAAAATAATAAATATAAAAGGAAGAATATTTGCTAAGAATGTAATTTCTAATTTTATGAATAGAGAGGAAAAGGCAAAGAAATTCAAGGAGTTGAACGCATTTAAATATTGGAAAAGCATGAATCACCGGGTCGGAAGTACTCTTTCTTTTATCGATAATAACGGGGCGGGCATGACTTTGTAAGTCAAGCACGATGTTAATGAAGCATCAATTTCTTCTGTCCACAGTGAATTCGTGCCCCCTCAAACCAAAGAGGAGAAGGTCGCCCCAGCAGCACCTACACTACCACCTGTACCTTACTACAGACTCGTAAGTGCAATTTTTTCTTGTTCAAACGTCGGTATAATTAATTTGCCCAGGAATTTAACCTTTTATACGTCGCCTTTAATTGAACCACTTTTTTCTGTGTAAGCTAGTCTAAAATTAAACTACGTTTACAGATCAAATTCTTTTTTATTCCCATCCAATTCCAAAAATTATTTGTAAATTTCTGAAAGTATTTGGAAATTATTTGATATTGCCTGTTTTTTAATTCTAAAGTAATTTAAATGTATGTCAATATAGCTAATGGCTAACCCCTCGAGCTTTAATGATGCTCAAATGGAGTCTCAGACATTTTAGATTGATCGGCAAACTTCCATTGAACTTCAAACTTTCATAGAAATAAATTAAAACTTTCGATTTAATATCCAATCATTGAATAATATAATAATAATAATAATATAATTGAAATTTCTATTTATCAACAGTTTCGATTTGCGACATTCGGGGAGCTGATGCTTGTGTGGGGGGGACTCTTAATGGGAACCCTAACTGGACTTTGCATTCCCATTTCTACCATCCAGTATGGAGAATTCACAACCTTACTGGTTGATCGTAACAAAGCAAATGAGACAAGTACACCAACTATCATCATGGAGTGGTTTGGTGGAGGAAAGATTTTGTAAGTGTCTATTAAAAAGTATTTAAAAGTAACGTAAAAGATATAAAACCTATATCAATCAAAGTGATCCAAAAAATTGAAATTAAAAAAATCGAAGGTGCTCTCGAAATTATTTGGTAGTATAAATTTATACTCCATAATTTTGTCTTCAAAAGCAACAAGTATTTGACAATCATTCGAAAAGTTGATTTAGTGCCTGTATACAATTACTTAAAATAATGATAGCATTTTATTTATCTAAAATCACGCTTATTACACGCACTTTATTTTGTATTTATAATGATAAATGTTATCGAAAGATTATATGCTTCATTTCGATGATAAGTTAGTTCATCAACTGTAATAGTTGCTATGACTAATATTATCACTTCATCTGCCTTTCAAGGGAAAAAAGATTTTTATAGATTTAACTATTAGAGTTGAATGAAAAACAACAATGAAAATCAAACAATTTCAACAATTTTAAACATGTTTAATATGTATTTTTTGAAATTTTATCAGGTATCCGAACGCAACGGAAGCAGAACGGATGGATGCCTTATATGATGACTCGGTAGCTTTTGGTGTGTCCTGTGCAGCTTTGTCATGTTTCCAATTTGTTTTTGCCATCTTTACAGTCGATTTACTAAACGTCGCTGCATCAAGACAGATCGCTAGATTAAGAAAAATGTTTCTTCAAGCTGTCTTGAGACAGGACATGGCATGGTATGACACCAACACTTCGACGAATTTCGCCAGCAGAATTACAGAGTGAGTTTTATTTTATCCACTTCTAGAAAAAATATTTCTCTTACTGGAAGATTTACTTTGGAAGAAACTTTTTAGAGTCTTTTACATTTTCAATCCACCATCAGTTTCTAACTACGAAATTATCAAAGTAAATTGAACTGAGGAGCAAGAGAGGAAAGTTCGTAAGTCATATCGCGCAACAGGTGTGGATCCCAAAAGCATATCTTCAATCTTTGTTCACCTTTAATCAAGTTACACATCAACGACAACAGGCCGTTCTGAAATTCCCTTTAATTCAAAGATTTCTATTTATAGATGTTAAGATTCCGTATACCGGATATTCTGAACTCATAAACTCCTTGAACCCTCTTAAATGTATTGGGACCTTGATATTGAGTTGCGATTTTATTCAATATACAAGTATCTAATCTCTCTGATTACTGGTGTTTTGTTCATTCAGTTTGAAGTAGTAATCAGTTGATAAGATAATGATATGTTACATAATAATCTGTAATTAATACGCCCAACCATCTACTAGTTTGACTCAATCATATTTGACAATTAATTTCTTTATAATTATGCAGCGAATTCTTATAGTTCATATGAATTGACAATAACATCTCATCATTCTAAAATCATCTTTCCTTTTTTGACTTCAGAGATTTGGATAAGATGAAAGACGGTATAGGCGAGAAATTGGGGATCTTCACATACCTGATGGTGTCCTTCATTTCATCCATCATCATCTCTTTCATCTACGGTTGGAAGTTAACTCTTGTGGTGCTCAGTTGTGCACCAGTGATTGTCATAGCAACAGCAGTAGTCGCCAAGGTTCAGAGTTCGCTTTCAGCCTTGGAGTTAGCAGCTTATGGTCAAGCTGGAAGTGTCGCAGAAGAAGTTCTGGGTGCTGTGAGGACTGTGATTGCCTTTAATGGCGAGCAGAAAGAAGTTGCTAGATATGCGGAGAAATTAGTGCCGGCTGAGAAAACGGGCATAAAGCGTGGTTTGTGGTCTGGTGTTGGTGGTGGTGTTATGTGGTTCATCATCTATCTGAGTTATGCATTGGCCTTTTGGTATGGTGTGCAGCTTATTTGGGAGGATAGGCCTAAGGAAGTGAAGGAATATACGCCGGCTGTGTTAGTGATTGTGTTTTTCGGTGTTCTCGCTGGTGCACAAAACATGGGCCTAACATCACCCCATCTAGAAGCTTTCGCAGTTGCCAGAGGATCTGCTGCCGCGATCTTCCAGGTAAGATTTTATATCAGTTTTAAAACTTTTTTAATCTTGAAGCTACATGTCTGTATTGATGATATGAAATTTTATCTTGACACCTTTTTAAATTCACATTATGTTCATGCAACACTTTACAAGATGAACTTTGATTTATTTCAGTTGAATTTGTATTTATTTAAATTCGACAATTCTGTCCTTAGGTTTTAGATCGCGTACCAACAATTGACAGTCTCAGCAAAGAGGGACAAAAACTGCCGACTGTAACCGGGGAAATAGAATTCAAGGACGTTCACTTCCGCTACCCTGCTAGGAAAGATGTCAAAGTACTTCAGGGCTTGAATCTCAAGATCAAACATGGTGAAACCGTCGCTCTCGTCGGTGGTTCAGGATGCGGAAAATCTACGTGTCTCCAACTCATTCAAAGACTTTACGATCCTCTTCAAGGACAGGTTGGTTCCACTTCTAGGCTTTCATTTTGTTTTAATGAATTTTTCAAATCTTAGAGGATTCAATAGGATGAAACTGTTTTGGTGATCTTTGGACATCAAATGGAACAATTTTAAGTAATACAATTTTCAGTCTCGTAATTAAACTTTTTTTATTAAAAATTTTAATTCATTTTACGCAATGAAACGGATCTCATCTCTACACTATTTCCACATAATGTTCTCTCATGAAGAGAGAAGTGTGTTAAGTGAAGCAAACGGTTGTATATAAGCTACAACAAGGACAGGAAACAATGTACAGTTCCTACTTATCACAGACAGTGCAAGTAGATGATAGGATGAACCGTAAAATAATTATTTCTCATGGACCATGAAAAGGTCGTTTCATAAGGGCTGTGTGCACACATGGCTTTAAGCGACAGCCATTCGCTGAATGTCCACCATAATTTTTGCGAGGATAAAAGTGTCGCTTGGTTATTCATGACGCTGCTCTTCGATATTAACTTGCCGCTCGTAACCCATAGAATGCTTAGATATCAGCACCCATGAATATTTATGCAACTCATCTTTCCTCGGTGCATTTTTTCATTCAGCCCGAGTAATTTACGATTAATTTATCTTCTCGTGAAATGCACAGAAATTGAAAATATTAAAAAAGCCACCATGGATCGGAAACTATAAATATCATTTTTATTTCTTTAGTCTTCGAGAGCTTGTCCTCAGAAATTTTAATATTACTCAATTAAGAATTTATTTTTTTGCTTTTAGGTGTTTCTGGATGGCGTTGACATAGCAAAGTTGAACGTGCAATGGCTTCGATCTTATATCGGTGTCGTTGGACAGGAACCCGTTCTTTTTGATACTACTATTCGCGAGAACATCCGTTACGGAAATGAAAGCGTTACCGAAGAGCAAATGATCAAAGCAGCCAAGGAAGCAAACGCTCACGACTTCATCAGCAAACTGCCGGAGGTGAGTCTCGATCACTCCCACGTCTCTTCTCTATTTTACCTTTTGCCTCTCGATAGTACACGTAAATTGAACTTCAATAGAATAAACGAACAAGACTTAAAGCGAAGAGGAAATCGGAACCATTTGAAATTAAATTAAACTGTGCCTCTGTTTAACTGTCAAAGTGAAATTTTCAGACTTAATTCCTTCAAACATTTGATAAATCTTTATAAAGAAGATATATAATATCTTTATAAATAAGACCGCGGTTTGCAATATTCACTTCATTATGTTCATTTTATTCCTGAATATTCCTGAGATATTATTTTTGCCTAATTTGCTTTTTGATGTGCTTGCATCTCATTTTAAATTGGTATCAATTCCCTATTTATGGTATGTAATTGTTAACAGGAATTATTCAATAGCAATAAATTAGAAATGTATTGCTACATGGTGCAATTTCGAGATACGAATACGAGTGGAATTGTACCAGCAGAGTGTAATAGATCTCTGTTAATATCGTTATGTATCTAATTCGATCGAGCTTATTCAAGCCTCAGGTGTTACAGAAGTCGCATTTGAACCTAGAGCAAACAGTAAAATACGTCAACAAACACCGGCGTTAATTTACGTCACCCTAGAGATTCCTAATTCGCTAAGGCAGAAAGCAAATATAATTTAGAATGAATGTAAATATCATAATGGGATATTTACAATATTGTAACTTATGAAATAGCCATTGGAAATTCGAAATCCTTCTATTTTTCAAAGATACTGATTTTTAAGAATAAATATAGCATGGATTCTGATTTTATTGTATGAGTTTCTTGAGGTGAAATTGGTTTAAGAAATTGTGTTGGCCATCAGTATCTTCTTTGCCAATACGATCTATATGCAGTGTAATTCTCTCTCTTCAGGGTAGAAGTTTCGTTAATTAAAATCCCACTCCACTCTGAATCGTGCCTCCACGAGTTTCTAACCGCAAATCGGTCGAAAGCCATTCGGACAATTGACGACCTGATAGCCCGAGCACCCTATCTCCCATGCGATTACGGATGAGCATGGCGCGAACGAGATAATTCTCTCGGCTCCACGAGCCCATTCATTCGTTTTCCGCGTGCTTTCAGTGGAGGGAAGCGATATTTTGTCTTCCACTACCTCTCATTTACGAGTAATTTCATTTGCTTCAAGGTGTTACTCAACCCTCAAGAATTTAAATGATCAAGTTTGGATTTTCCTGTAAAATCACGAGAACATCTCGAGAATCTCATTTCACTCAGAAATATTCATGTACTATTTACATCTCTAGGAGAAAAACGATTAATGGATTTATTCGCAACATTACCAAAGTTTTTTCACTGTTAGAAATATTCATAAAATTATCTGATAAATTTCTAACAGTGTTCTTTGTAATAATTTGATTCCCAATGCTTCCATATGGAAAATTACATCTTTTCAGACATAGAATTTGTGGAATTGAGACTAAATTGATATTAGATATTAAATCAACTGCGTAGTTACAGAGCTTCCACTACAGAAACTAGGTGTAGTAAATCAGATACAGTATCGTTCTATTCTAGCGAAATTTCTAAGGATTCCGTCAGATCCCTTTGTGGGGTCCTTGGAGGAATTCTGTACAATGGGTATTGTTTCTGACAGCATTGGACCTGTTAAATACCTATTGAAATACGAATTGCTTCTTGTAATAAATAATACGTACAGAGAAAGGCAACATTTTGAATTCTCATAATTCTTCTGATAATTTTCATGAGTATTCATTTTAATATTCATCCTACTTCCTCTTCTTCAAAATAGCCCTCGCGAAAGTTCTGAATTGATTGACTTGAATTAAGTATAATATTCTACATGGAAACAACTCCAATTCCGTTTTTCAGGGTTACGACAGTCAAGTCGGTGAAAGAGGTTCTCAACTCTCAGGAGGTCAAAAGCAAAGAATTGCAATTGCACGAGCCCTGGTTCGACGGCCCGAAATTCTTTTACTTGATGAGGCGACGTCAGCTTTAGATTTACACAGTGAGGCTACAGTTCAGAGAGCACTGGATGCTGCAGCTAAAGGTCGAACAACAGTCGTTGTTACGCACAGACTTTCGACAATTACCAATGCCGATAGAATCGTTTTCATCAAGGAAGGACAGGTCGTTGAGATGGGCACTCATGAAGAGCTAATGGCTCTTGGCAAACACTACTATGGCCTCGTCTCAGCTGATGCCAACGCAGTAGCCAAAGGTAAGAAATTGTCCATCAATTGAACTTGAATGATCTCAAGGTTTTATGTTTTATCTTTGATTTCTCATTGGACTATTTTCAGCAAAGGCAACCGCTTCCGCTGCTAAAACAGTGACGGCTACGAAAGCTGTGAAACCAAAACCACCCTTGAAGAAGCAATTTTCAACTTTGTCTATGCACTCCCATCGTCTATCTTTAGCTGGTGGTTCCGACACATCCGAAATACAACTGGAGGAACATGAGAAACCGTACGATGCACCGATGATGAGAATATTCAATCTGAACAAACCAGAATGGATTTATAATGTCATTGGTAAGCTTTTTTAAACCCAGACAATTGTGTAATTGGCAGATATTCATTACAATCAGAGGATCTAACTTCATTTTTAAACTTCCAGGTTGCTTTGCAGCGGCGACAGTGGGTGCATCATTCCCAGCCTTTGCGGTGCTGTTTGGAGAAGTTTACGGAGTTTTCACTGAAACTGATGAAGCTCAAGTGCAGAGTCGAACCCTTAAATACTCCATCCTCTTTATTATAGTCGGAGTCGTCACTGGAATTGGAACTTTCCTTCAAATGTACATGTTCGGATTGGCAGGTGTCCGGATGACAACAAGACTTCGAAGCATGACCTTCGAGGCTATGCTGAAACAAGAAATGGGATGGTACGACGAAGACACGAACAGTGTTGGTGCTTTGTGTGCCAGACTTTCATCAGATGCAGCTGCAGTTCAAGGAGCCACAGGAAGTCGAATTGGAGCGATTCTCCAAGCATTGTCAACTCTAGTTCTAGGTATCGGAATCTCAATGTATTACACCTGGAAGATGACTTTGGTCTCTGTGATTTCCATCCCTATGGTACTTGGCGCTGTATTCTTCGAAGCGAGGATCATGAGTGGTCAAGGACTCCAAGAGAAAAGAAAAATGGAGTGTGCTACAAGAATCGCCATTGAAGCCATTTCCAACATCCGAACTGTAGCAAGTCTTGGAAAAGAAGAAGCGTTTTTAGATCGATATTGTGTAGAATTGGAGCATGTAGCGCAGGCAACTCGGATCAAGAACAGACTCAGGGGTTTGGTATTCTCCTGTGGTCAAACGACTCCCTATTTTGGATATGCTTTGAGTCTTTATTATGGTGGTTACCTTGCAGCTAGAGAAGGTCTGGATTATGAAAATGTCATCAAAGTCTCGGAAGCCTTGATCTTCGGATCATGGATGTTGGGTCAGGCTCTTGCCTTTGCTCCCAATTTCAACACTGCCAAAATTTCTGCTGGAAGAATCTTCAGATTGCTGGATAGGGTGCCGGAAATCATGACACCACCAGAATATGAAGAGAAGGATAAAGATTGGGTATGTATTATGATTATCCAACTCCTCGATGATAAGTTAATTGGAAATGTTTGATTTTGAGAAAAGTATCTCTTTTGAAATTGAAGATTGATCAAGTATGCAGAAAGTTAACTGATAAAGTTAGCTGAGAAAGTTAGTTCAAGTGTAGTTCGACGAGTAACTTTTTTCTGTTTTGCTTGAATTTACAGAAAGCAGATGGTCTGATTCAGTTCTCTAAAGTTGAATTCCACTATCCAACGCGACCCGAGATGCAAATTCTCAGGGGTCTCAATTTGATTGTCAAACCTGGCCAGATGGTGGCTTTGGTTGGGCAGAGCGGTTGCGGTAAGTCCACCTGCATCCAACTCTTGCAAAGACTTTACGATCCGCTTACTGGAACTATAACTATGGATCGTCGTGACATATCCTCGGTCTCTCTTCCCATATTGCGCCGTCAACTTGGTGTCGTTGGTCAAGAGCCAGTGCTGTTTGATCGTACGATCTCCGAGAACATCGCTTACGGAGCTAACGATCGATACGTACCGATGGAAGAGATCATTGAAGCCGCGAAAAAATCAAACATTCACAGCTTTGTCAGCTCCCTACCTTTAGTAAGTACTAATTAACTCTATTCACTTAATTATATATATTTTTTAAAAATAAAAAGTACATATGATAAAGAATAGTAGAAAAACTGACGGAGTTCATGATTTTATATTATTTATATTTAATATTCCTCTTCACATTTGAAACAGTTTACAAAGACTTTTTAAGCTCTGAAACAAGCAGCATAATTCAAAGCTTCAGTTTTAGCATAACATTTAAGATTTTAATACGTAAATCCTGTTTTGGTAAATGCTTCCCTCTTCTTGTTCCAGGGCTATGATACGAGATTAGGTACCAAGGGAACGCAACTATCCGGTGGGCAAAAACAGCGTATCGCTATCGCGCGAGCTTTAGTCAGAAATCCTCGAGTACTGTTGTTGGATGAAGCTACTTCTGCATTGGATACACAAAGTGAAAAGGTGAGTCAACAAGTTTTAAATTGGAAAATGTTTTATCCTCTTCAAAAAGCACGTAACGCTGAATATCGTTTCAATAAAACTTTCAATTATTGACTATCAAAACAAGCTCAACCGATGAATATGATGTAGACCACTTGCTTCAATAATTGTTAATTATGCGCTACGTAATTGGCTATAATTTTCAAAACGAAAATTTATTGGTCTCATTAGTTTCTCTCATATATATATATCTCTCTCTCTACAGTCTAGTGAGGTTAAACCGGAAAACCACTTAATGTCATCATTCTAATGAACACAAATCAGTGTTAATGTATTTACTGCTCTATACGTGAACTAAATCGGAGATTCGTTGCACTCACAGTAAATGCGTTCTTTAATCAGTATTCAAGTGATTCATCGACCAACAATTATGTATTAGCATTTTGGACCCACCGAAGTAATCTAAATTGACAGTGGATCGACAAGCGTGTCCATTAATAGGAATCGATACTATGTTTTATTCTCAAATAATGGAAATACTATTGAAAAGAGAAATATCAACAAGTGCAATGAGAATTTATTGAGATATGATGGCTTAGAGGCCAAATTCATAAAATAATATTCATCTCTTCGATTTTTTTAAAATTGCACATCGTAGTAGAATGCAGGTATTCGGATCGATTAGGAAACCGGGAATTGAACTCAAGTATTTTTTTTTCAGTGCAAATTGCAATTGTGGAAACTGGAAAGTTGATCAAAAACAACTAGGACAGTAAAAAATTAGGTCCAATAGCAATTCAAAAAGTTTGAAAATAGGTAAAACTATAATATAATTAGGACAAATAAAAATGAAGACAAAAAGAAATCAATATTAGATCAAATAGTTAAGTTTAAATAAAGGAAGAAAAGTATTTATTCCTTTAACAGTAGTGACAGGGTAAAAAATAAAAATCTCGGTGCTAAACAAGATATAAATAACTCGAGAACACTTTTCTTCGAACGAAATGCTCGACGTCGATCGCGTTGAACAAAACTCAGGCGTTAAAAATTCGAGCTTTGTAGTGTTTTCACACTTGATGCCGCGGGGTTTGCAAAGAAGAAAAGAGCGAACCTTCCTCCCTTCGGGGTTTATTAACTCAGCGCTACGACAAGCATCTTTCATCCCTCTCAGCTTGGTAAATCCCCTAAGACCCTTCATCGGATCGTTGCGGATCGTTGTAATTCTATGTTTACTTTTCCTTCAATTCTTATATTCTTTCTGTCGATCTATAGACATTTAATAAAGCCTATTTTATCGCGAAACACTCGATTCTCTATTTAACGTCGTTTATTATCTTGAGATACTCTTTCTGCAATCTCGATATATCATTTTAAGGGAAATTGGTATCAAATATTTTCAGCAAAATGAAAGATTAATATCTAAGCAGAGAAAAAATTTAATTTCCTTCGGAAGGCGAGTCTGAAGCTTGAAAATATTTGGTCACACACATTCCCATTTTTCCAATTAAGTGTGACTAGATATTTTTTGTCGAAAAGAGAATCCTGAAACATGAAAATGTTTTGTAAATTATACTTTTGTCCTAATGGTTGTGAAACTTTACATTATAATCTATCACGCACAAAAAACTCTTCCGTCATTTTTTATGACAGGTTTTTTTGTAATACGTTTTAGATATATTAAATTTTTTACAACTTTCAAGCAGATCTCTCAATTGAGCGTACCAAAACGTGCTTTTTTATGCAGCAGTAAACTTTTCATGAATTTTCTCACGGACTTTTAACTGCCTTCAATTTTATTTCTCTGTGGAGTTATGAGACGTTTAATTGGTGGTGTGTGTTTCATGAAAGTGGAGTGAGTTGCTCTTCATTTCAGAAACTTGGCGTTTATTTCAATACGCACCTTTACTCCCTTTAAAGATGTGAAAAATAGCAGCAGCGTTTTTGAATTTAAAACCAGTAAAAGTAAAAAAGAAAAAATATAAATATCTGAAATTTATACTATTTTTAGATCTTTTCTGGAATTTAGTTTTGTTTCTTTATTGTTTTCTAGAACATCTATTGAAAAAGTTCTTGTAAAATTTTTATTCTTGAGAAAAAGTTTCCTGGACGATATTTTTATGAATAACAAAACCCTTATTCTTCTCGAGAATGTTTTTCGCGAATCTTCTGGCTGCATTCAATCGATAAGCGGATTGTCGCACTAGTTCGCCTCATCGAGTAATACATGCACGTGCAATACTGCCGACAATCGGAAGTACGTAGGCTTTATGATCGCGGAATTCTCTTCAAGTTGGAAAATTTGCTGGACTGCAGGTGGCCTAACCGGTAGTGAATTTCGATGCAATCGTGTGGAACGATTGTGGTTCGTTTCGGAACGCACATTTCAGTAGAAAGAGCCATTCGTCAGAATGCTGTTAATCGGGAAGCATCTGCAAATGCTGAGGTCACCAGCTAACCGAATTGCACAGTTGACGAGAGCTGAAAAGCCAAAGGAGAGAAGACTTAATTGTAAAACGCGAGTGGATAAAGAAAAGTCGAGATGAGGGAGATCTAATTATACAGTCCACACTAGAAAAGCTTTTAATCTCTTTCCATAAAAAAAATGTTGGTTTTTTCCAGTCCTTTTAAGGTATCTCAACCTTAAGATTCTTTAAGCTAATTTACATATATATTGTAAGAAATCTCCTGTAGCAGATTATTTTGTTCTATCTCGTTTTTTAGGTATATTTCTTAGCATCAAAGGATTTCAAGGATTTTTAAGCTAAACGTCCCTTTCATACTGTTTATCCAGAAATTGCAAAACACATCACCTCAGAAAGAAATTTTTCAAGTAGTCTCTTGAATCTAAACTCTCAACTCTTGCCCTTTTTATCGAATCAGCAAATATTCAAGATTTTAGCCACGACACTATTTATGTTGCAGGTGGTACAAGCAGCCTTAGATAAAGCCATGGAGGGTAGGACTTGCATAACCATTGCCCATCGATTGGCCACTATAAGGAACGCTGACGTGATTTGCGTCTTGGAAAAAGGAACCGTTGCTGAGATGGGTACCCATGACGATTTAATTGCCGCTGACGGTCTCTATGCTCATTTGCATAACCTTCAAGAAACCGCCATGGAAGGGTAATCCACTTCATTAAAAATTTTCTACACCTCGATAGGATATGTAGAAAATCTCTCCAGGGTGCGTTTGGCTCTTCTCGATTCGAAAATCGAAGAAGATCCTTGGAGAGATGAGAACGACCTTTCTTTTAAGGTATCATTTTTTCCCTCCAGTAGGAAACATTTAATCTCTCTATTACCCTGTAATTGCACTTTGAAAGAGCTCTAGGAAGAAAAAATAGAATTGCCGCTCTAACTTCAGTGCCTTACTCATGCCTTTGAGTTAGAAGTCATAGAAAGTCGTCTAGTGCGTAGGACATCAAGATAAAAATCCAGATAAAAATCAAGATAAAAGTCAAGATAAAAACGAAAACAAAAATCAAGATTAAATCTAAGTAGAAATGTATATTTCTGAAAAGTTTTAACGTGGAAAGTTTGACTTTTACAGTTTTCAAAAGTCCTTTAGAGATTCGACTTAATCATATAATATTAAGACTCCAAATTGCTCCTACGCCCGACAAAGTTTACTTCATGTCTGTTCCATCCAATCGCTGGAATATTTACGTTTAAATGTAAATTCTGTGTGATTCCCCCAATGATAAACTTACCGAATCCAAGTATTAAAACTGATAATAATTTATTACAGTCTTTACAAGGGATAAATTTATTGTCGGGTGGATCAACTGGATCTGAGAATCATTTATTTTTGATTGTATTCGTCTTTATGTTATGTACGGTAGATATTTAGTTATTTTAAATTTTATACAACCCCGCGAAGCTGAATCCTTTAGCCAGACTGTCGCGCTTGCAGGTTAGTAAACTGAATCAAATTCGAATTACACGAGACATAATTGGTGCTAACCACTTATCCAGGTGTCTCGAGTGAAGCCAGGCTTCAAACTTTGACGTGAACGTAATTAAAAGTGATGTAGGAATTAGTTTGGAAAAAAATAGTTTGATTAAAATAGTCTTTTAAAATAGTTTTCACGATAATTTTAACTTCCTTGTGTGTTTTTAAATATTTCTTAAAGGATCTGATGGTCCCTGGTGCTTAGAATTTTTTGTATCAGATATTAATCTAACTTTAAAATTCATTCCTATATTCAATTTTATCATGAATAATCCTAAAACTGAATCCGTCTAAGTTGAAGATTTGAGATTCAGCTCTTGACTAAAAAACTTGATCTGAGGCCAATATCACATAACAGGGTGCTACTTCCGTTAGTCGATCGATCCAATCATCCGTAAAAAAAAATAAAGATTCAAATTACATATTGTCATTGTGCCAAGTATCAGCAGTTTAAAGTTATTCACGAAATTTGTTAATTGAACAAAGTGGGAAAACAACTTATTTAACAATATCGTTCTTAGATAGCATCTTTCGAGATAAAAAAATTTAATTTTCTATACAATATTGTATTCCTACTATCGAATAGTTTGATAAGTGCGTTTTAAATATGTGACAATGAGTAGGCGTCTGATTATTTAATATGATAATTCACGACGTCTTGCAAGGTGAAGGAAAATTAGCTTAAAAGCTCTCTCCTGAACTTGAGAGACTTCAGACTCTAGATTTCGAAAGTTCCAAGTAGGTGTTTTCCATGTATTCATACTTGGCGGAGTAAATTACTGTACAGGGACGAAGAGAGCTAATTAGTACACTCGCTAACGAAGGGCCTTCATTAGACAATTATGCCTTCCAATTTCATTTCCAATAAATTCGAAGCACTTATAGACTCCTAATTTAATCTCGAGTTAGAGTCAATTCAAACTTCTCTTGCAGGAAGAACAGATTTCCTGAATTTCAATCAAGAAACTAATTAATTTTTTCTATTAATTTCTTTTCCCAATGATTTTTTCACCAGAAAAGAGAATCTGAACCTTTAAAATATTTGGTTACTCCCCCTTTTTCCATACCTCCTACTCTAATTGGAAATGGATAAGGGATGTGACAGAATATTTTCAATTGGGAATTTTTCATTCGAAATTGAATTAGGACTTTGTGAGTTAAACTAATCGTGGATTAAAAGGCATAAGCAGAGTACCTTTGCCGAAAGAAACATTTTATGGAAAAGATAATATTGTATGAAAATATTATAGTACAGGTGCCTTTACTGAAAATCAGTTCAACGCACCCGATTTTATCGAAAGATTTGCACGAACGTACTTATATATATGACAAAATACTTATCTATTCGTTAATAGACTCGATTTTTTAAAAGATACTAGTTAAGAATTTGCCTAAACCTATATGTCGTTTATCGTCGAACAAAAGTAAAATATTTACTTAAGACCTACTTAAAAGTGCGATAATTAATCATTAGAGCTTTATATCGCAATGACAATACATAGGTATTCAACTAGTGAAGATGGCGTTAATGTTTACTTTTGGAGATTTAGTATAGCAAGTTGAATGGTAATTTTTATCATTCTAGAAATTTACATATATTTTTGTGAATGTATTCCTTTTCCTACAATATTTATTTCATGAGTGACGAGTTTAAACGTTGAAAATCATCTTCAAGTTATTGTTTAACAATAATTAACTCATCGGTGCCTTGTAGTAATTATTTTTTGAAAAGAGCTATACTAAATCTTTCAAAAAATCATATTTCTAATTTACACGAGTCTGTATTCAAGACTAAAGTATTTTACGAAATATTGTAGTTTTGAATCACTGAGTGCCGATAATAAAGTGAATGTAAGTTGCCATATTTTTCTCTACATTTTTTTTTTACAAAGATCATGTATTGAAGTATTAATTAACTGAATGAAAATATGGTAGCTTACAACATTGTTCTTATTTTTATCTGCGGATCTTTATTGTAATTGAATATTTTTCTGCAGCAGAAAGAAAAAGATGAAGAATTCAAAGAATTCAAAACTTTGTTGTTTTTACAGCGAAGAATCAGAAGAATTTTCCGTTTACTTTTCTATATTCAGTAATATCAAACTGTTTTAAAAAATTTTTAATACCTTTTTCTTTGCTGCTGCAGTAAAAGTATTTAACATGGAAAAATGTTTTATATTAATTTTCTCGAAAATGCGTTGCAGTTTAAGGACAAACACGTCATTTTGGGAATCTTTACTATTGAAAATAATACATTTTTCTAAAATTTAGTATTTTCAATAGTAATAAAAATTCTGTTTTTCCCTAAATTGTAACACAGTTTAGGAAAAATTGACATTATAAGTTTCTCCGTGAAATTTTCATACGACGAAAGGTAATTCTCTTGTTCGTCTATAAAAAAAACAGTCGATTTGATTTAAAAGCAATTTCGTCACAGCGAAAATGCATGCGCACATTTTACAGTGATACTAGCAGTATGTCGACGTGGAAGTATTACTTTTTTGTTATGTAAGTATAAATATATATATTCTTGAATTGTGCACGCGTGTGTACATGTGAAAGTGTGAGTGTGGAAGCTAGCACGAGTACGCGCGTGTGCGAGAAAGATAGTTGAGCAGAGGGAGAATGAAAATCGTATAATTTTTTTGCGAAATAAATTGAAAAAATTAAAAAAAATCCTTTCCTTATTACTTTTCCAGGAATTATAAGGAATTCTATATTTTTCTGAGACTTCAAAAATGTTTACAATGTTTCATGAGGAGATGTGCTGTGAAATAATCGACACACTCTGTACGTGAAAATACGTTGCAAGGCGAAGTCTGATGTACTGTCGAGAGTAGACTGGAAACTGAGTTTGGCAGGAGTAAGGATGAAATTTGTAAATTTACGAGCATAGAGACATATGAAGTGGGAATGGGAAATTGAACATGGATGTACATAATATGAATGTTTCACATGAAATTTTTCATAATTTAAAAAACCATGTACAATTACGTGCTCAATTTTCCCATGATTGTAAAATATGCATGCGACAAAAAAGTTCATTATATGATGTACTGGGATTAATTTTTTAATTTTTCTCTCTATTTCTGTACTTTTCACTCTTTAAAATCCGCGAATGGCTGTTGATATTTATTTTAAATATTTTTTCGGCTTTTCTGCAATTTACAAACATAGTAAGCTATTACATTGGATATTTAAAGAGCGAAGGAAAAGAGTGCATTAAATGTTTATAAGAGAAAGATTAAAAAAGTATATCAGCCAGTGTAAAATATTTAAATATTTATATTTATTTATTTCACTCACCAGGTTTCTTAGGTTCAAAGTAATTTTGGTAATAAAAAAGACAAATTAGAGTATCTGCAACTCTAATTTCTCAATCTGACATAACGTATTTATAAAATTGTGTGTCGTTATCCTCATCATTTAGAGTCAACAATAAATCACGACTGGACATAAAATCCAAGGACGTGCAGGATTTATCCATTTGCGGCTTTACCCATATGATGAAGAATGGAGGGAAAAGAGTCCGATAACTCATCGAACGTGGTAAATGTCGTTGACATGGTGCTCTCGAAAAGTAGAAGAGTAAAGGCGAGAATCCTTTTTCAGCTTTTCCGGACAAAGGTACCCAAGTTTATTTACAGACAACTACCCTAACATATTGTCATAAATTTTCTAAATGAAAGTATAAAAAATCCTTCATCTACTAAAGTCATTGCAAAAATATTATTTGCAATATTTATCTCTTATATGTCCACCTGCAGATATTCTTTTTGTCTGACTAAAACTTTCCTTTATCACTTGAAAAAAAATTTAAATACTCCCATTTTTTCTATACCAATATTAATTAAGAAGTAAATTAGATTTATTTTCATTTAGTAAAATTCGACTCAGAAAATGAAAATGACTATTTAATGAAAGTAAAGCTAGAATTTTCAGAGAAAATAGAAGATCTAAGATGATTATTTGCTCATCTTATATACACTATCAGTAGAAATAGTCGACTTGGTCAGCCAAGTGATAGTATACTTTTCTGGAATTTCTGGGGTTAACCCTAAGACAAATAGTAACTTATCCACATAACAGTTGAGTGGAAGTAATATTTATTTTTCTGAAAGGCCAAAGTAAGAAAAAACCGTTGGAGATCAATTCAAATCCGAAAAGAATTACGTATATTATCAGTTTGATACTGATATTAATAACAACACTCATAAAAATTAAATGCATTCCTTAGAAAATTCCTTAGCTTCTCACATTTCTTATTCATTTTAATTAAGAACAAAATATGTGCATTGTAATCTGCGCTAATTAATATTCATTTCACGGAGTGCTAATCTAAAACTCGAATAATGAAACGCCTGCTTGTTGGAGCGAAGGGAAAAATAAATAATAAGTGTAAGCACTGCTTCATTTTGCATGGCGTGGCTCTTATCGACGGGAAAGGTGTCTAAAGAAAAAAGTTGAGCAAGTTTTACGGGGATGGGATAGAAAATCTGCAACGTTTGTGTACTTTAAATTTTGCAAGATGTCGAAGTTTGGCTGACATAAAGTCACAGAGGCTCAAATGGAATAGAGAGGGTTGGGCTTGCATAAACCGGACAGCACTCACGAGGGAGAGAGAGAGAAAGTGATAGATATATAGAGAGAAAGAGAAAGTCAGTTTGTGTGTAGTATAACATCGGTGAGCCTCGCACCGCATATAAATCAGCATAAATTGCAATGTCGGATTCCATAGTTGGTATGCGTCTCCCTAGTTGCACGTTTAGCTCTGCGCTGCATCACGAGCTGCTGCATAGCAAGACACAATCGTCATTTTAAGAGCCTTCACTGTTAGAAAGCTCGACAAATTCGATTAAAAATGCAAATTAAAGTATTCCTCTCTTCCAGCGAAATGCTAAACGCGTTGTTCCTTCTTTCTTCTTAAAGGTAAAGATAAAGGTGTATTGTATTACGTAAACATGTAGAATTTCCGAAATCCGTGAGATTATAGATAAAATTGAAGTTTATAGAGATGGGAGTTGAAAACAAAATTTCTCTAGTCCAGGAAATGAATAAAGCACTTCTTTCAGTAGAGAAGTACTCTAGACATCTTTTCACCATGAAACATCACTTTCATTGCAAAATAAAATACCGATGAAAGTTTGAAAGACCCTATTTCTCATCAATTCTACACATGATGTTCTTATTCTATTTCCGGAATCTATTGTCTTTTTTCACCTTTCATGAACATTCTTCGGCCAATGGGTAACTGAACTGCACATGAATGGAAAGGAATTCCAATTTCGATTTGCTGGGGCTAGAAGGGAGGAAGCATTCTCTGATATTTCTGCAACAGTATCTGTGAATGCAGCGGAAATAGCAAGAACATTTTGGTAACTTGGCTTCGGAAGGACGTGATTAAGTGTCCAAGTCGTCAACGAGTCACCTTACAGTGATGAGTATAGGGGCATCTCAATGAACTTAACTTTCCTCAAGTTGCTCTTCGTCAGGATTTCTATCTAGAGGGAAGTATCGCATTGTTTCTCAAATGTTTAAACCAAGTTTATGGAGAGAAACCTTCCGGCAGTCTCGTGCAACAGAAATTCCTACCATAGTTCCTATCGATTTATACTTTAGTGTCGGAAGACCTCTCTGAGATTTATACAATGATTTATAGTAGAATTAATAATTATTCACTCGCAATTTTCCCGCGACACGAATCTCTTTTTCATTGAGAAATCTTGGTTTAGTCCAAACAATATAACTATCCAAATTCTGGAATATTGCCAAAAGTGTGGCGAATCATTGGCGGTTTTGTGGCGACGCTTTCACCTCGTATAATGAAAAGTTCAGCTCATTTAACCATATTTTACTAACCGCGGAAGCCGTCACATCCAATAACGTTAATATTGAGAGTAATTCTTGACGTGACGTTCAAAATGAGATTATTATCATTTTTTGTATCAATTTTCTATTACTTGATTCAGCACTTCCGGTAACTTTGAATAAAGAATGAAATGAGGTTACTCATTACATTCTACTTATTTCAGAAATTTCGTAAGACAAACTGATGCACGTTTCCCTGAGTTTGGTAAACAAATAAATCACCAATTTTCTGGCTAGTAGCTGCTGATTTTGCAGTTTCTGAACTTTCTTTAACTTCCCTGCTCTTATTTCTAGTTTAATGACTCTGTAACACAACTTTCTTATCTTCAGAAAAGTAAATTTTCTATGAAAAAAATATAGAAAACTTTTCATCAATTCTCTTTAATCATTATCTTTAGTTTATGGACTTGTTTTTTATTATGTTTTAATTGCTTAAAATTCTTAAGCAATTAAAATTATGATTAAATTCCTTCAAAGGCGAGCTTTTCTCTTTCTGCATACGCCTGTTAGTTTCATCTAGAAAGTAATTTCAGATATAGAGTTTACGACAATAATTTTAAGCTCTCGAGTTTCTGCAAAATTGTTTTTATCTAAATTTCTAGAACGTATGAAACAATTTGTATAATGTAAATTATACAAATTTGTTTTCAGCGTTTGTCTTAATATATTAATTTCCTCTGGTTTTGGTGCATAAATTCATTTATATTAGTATTTGTATGTTCATTCACTTCATGGAATTTATTGCAATTATATATTTTATGTAATGTACTGAAAGAAGGGGGAAACATTATAAAAAAGAAGAAGTATTAGTAATATCGCTTGGCGCATAACGCAGTGACATACAAAGAGAACAAATGATTTCAGCCATTTTAACAACGAACGGCGGCAGTATACACAATTCATGCAATGTTTTCGGATGTGTGTATTTGTTTTCGAGCGTGAAACTAGCTTTTATGTACGAAACGGGATGTAAACATAATTTAAAAATTTAACCGATATCCTGGTCCTGTATTGGAATACGTATTAGCCTTTTCACGTATGCTCGGTTCTCATACATATTCAATGGATCGCATGAATATTAATTTTTATCAAGCGTTTTGAGGGTCGAATGCCAGAAGACGAAATTGCCAAATGAAAATTCATCGCTTAAAAGATTTTTATATTACCTCTAATATACGTCAGTCGCTTTTCTTGAAGGAGATCCGCATCTTTTATTGAGAAGAAACTGAACTGTAATTTTTAAAGAAACATTAAAGAAGAAGAAAAGTAGAGGAGTTAATTCTGAAATATTTAAGATATAGTAAGTTAGGTAAAAAGCAAATCTGCAATTCATCTGCTTCTCGAAATGTGTATTATGATGTACTTCCGCGAAAAAAGGAACAGCAGAGTCGATCGTTTTTCGACATGTACAGACTACTCGCGCTTTCCTTCTCTAGGAGCAAAATTTACCGTTAGGAAAGAAAAAGAGCGAACTGAGAGTGCTGCACTTTTACGGAGAGGATGTCGAATGCAATACGTGTTTAGGAGATATTCTCTCTTCGACCTTCTTTACCTTATAGGTGAGGTAGAAATAAAATTAGATAAGAGGAGAGAAGCACCTAGAAGGAAGAAGAAGAATTTCAAAGCTTTACACGAAATACATATTGCTTCCATGAAGAAATGTGTGCACTTTTTGATAGGTAATTACTGATATTGCGAACTCCTTTTAGTTCACAAGATCCAAATGAAATAAAACAGATATTTCCACGTGTCACTTATAATATACTAAAAAAAACTTGTAAAACCTTTCGATTCTTCGGTTACATGCTGCAATTATTTTGAAACTCATTCTGTTACACGAGTGAAAATTTGAAGCGACTGAACTTTATCACGATGCTGGAAAAATTCGACAATATATAGATTTTCGCACGCGTGAGAAATTTCCCGAAATTAGCACGGGTCATTACTTTTCTGGGCATTTACAGTGTGTAATGAGCACTGACGCTGATAAAGTGGGCAGATTTTACAATGAGGACCGCAGCTGTGTGCATATTTTGTGTCCCCTACGACGGAGTATGTACACATATTCAACCACGAACCGCAGATTTAACACCCCCACAGACGAGTTGTACATGAGCCGTGTAACAGATAGAAGGGTTGAAAGGGGGAGAGAAGATTTAATCGTTGAATGAATTCATGATACTTTCGATTTGAAACGAAGGATTAAAAAGCTTTTATAAATATATTCTACATGGAGCGTGATACTGTCATTTTCCACGCTGAAACTTTAAGCTCTGTAAGAGCTCGTTTTTCATTTGAGAAAGTGAGATATATCATCTCTGTCATGAAGCGAATTCAAGGACTAAAAATCATCGTATAGATACATCTTAATCCAGCATTTTTTTTCATTATTTTAAAAACTTTTGAATTAAATTGAACTTCAATCACTTTTGAATAGAATACTCTGAAAATGATTTTCGGATCCACTCTAAAAAGGTTTAATCTTGAAAGATTTTCTACGTAATCACGAAGAGATTTACCTTTTAACGAATTCATTTCAAAGTTTTTAGCGACATTCCGCTTGACTTGAAGACGTCCTGAACAGCTTGAGCGTTTTAAGCTGAAAGTTTTAAAGATACGGATCGCAAAGAACTATCAGATTCTCTAAATTCCGAACATAATAGGGAAGGCTAGTCGTCAACGTTTGGCGATAATGATAAGAGGAAAGTAGCCGAAGACGAGAATTGAAAACTGGAAAGGAGTTTAAAGCCCGTCGACCCATTCATTTTTAGAGGAATCTGCAGTCAGCAATTTTTCCCAGTTCGTCGTTATTAAGTATAATATCGATGATAGAAATAGGATAAAAGAAAACGTGGTGAAGAGTAGGGCGGTGAAGGGGGGGGGGTCGATTTTGCCTGGTTGTCGCTTCGATGCGTCGATAAAATTTTCATTTCGCGGTTCGCTTCGCGTCACCACCCTTTCTCGCGTTTTTCTTCGAGGCCCCACCCTTCAATCCTCTGTCACTCTATTTTCAACCCCCACAATCCATCTCACCTCCTGGTCCATGGGGGCTCAATTCGATGGGTTCGAAAGCACAACGGGTGCAGCTTATTGCCTTTCACTGTTCCGATCGGACAATATTAATTGATAAATCCTTCACATGTCTGACGTTTTGTCGCATCCCTTGTGCGAGTATTCACCTCGATATGGAACCTTGCTTGATAAAAACACGATCAGAGCGCCTCAAAATTTGTATTTTACATTGACAGGATGTTGATTAAAAAGGAGGAAAATGAAATGGCACAGGTTGCTGATTGTCCAATGTCCATTCTTTTATATAAAAACGCGATTCGTTTTTTGTTTTTAAAAGCGAAATAATAAAATATGTCACGTTTTTTATGCTCTCCACTTATTTTCAAATAATTCTACACTGATAAACTCTGTGTTAGAAAAATTACTAATATCGATAGCAAGTAGGGTCAAAATCCCAAAATTGAGACATTTTAATACAGAAAATAATAAATTTTACTATCTAAATAGGTAAAATTACTATTTAAATAGTAAAATTTATTATTTTGGGATTTTGACCCTACTTGCTATCGATATTAGTAATTTTTCTAACATAGAGTTTCTCAGTGTAGCATATCAATAGTTCTCATTTCCAAAAAATTTAGTATCTCAGTGGCTTTTAATGAAATATTAATTGAACGTTGTACAATCAAAATGCGATAACCGAGTATAACACAGAAAATTCATTAACTTCTTAGTTAATTTCGTGCTATTTTAGAAATGAACTGAATGAAATAAAATTAATTACAAATTAATTAATCCTTTTGTATTCATAAAGAGAATTACGTTGAAATTAAATATGAAAATTGAAATTACATTCAACTCTATGCGCTCTATACTATGGGCTACTTTAATAATACGTACTCAGCAAGGCGGTAATGATAAAATGCAAGTTGATTTGTAACAGGTGGTTGAAGTAACTTTCATCAAGGACCAAAGCGCTTGATTTTCTCCTGTAATTTCAGCCCATTACTTCCTTTCTTTCTGAAATAGTCTTTACTGAAAATGCACGAATTCACAGTTGCTCTAACGAGAGCATGAAAGAGCTATTGAGGACTCCTAACGATCAGTCCACTTAAGCATAAATGGAGATAAGTACGTGTAAATGCAACAGGTTCATTTAAAAGATTGTTCTTAACATTATAATAGGTTCAATTACTACGAGTATTACAACTTCTCTAAACTTCATAATTTTGAAAGTAATTTAGAAGTTTACTCCTGCTTTTGTAGGAAGTTGCCAAAAGTTTACAATTTCTGTCTCGACCGATTTCCAGAGCTGTTTTTGAAATGCCTTCACAGAGAAAAATTATTTTGCAGACCATATTTGCGTTTAAAAATGTTTAAAACTGGAATTGCAGTCTAGGTACATACTCATATAATACTGTTTACAGAATATACGAACATATAAGCATTTTGGTAGCACCAAAGCATCGAGTTACACCACTGGAAGGCATGTTAATTTCGCTGAGAGCATAACTTCCACGTGTAAACAAGTTCAACAAATAGAAACTATCGCTCACCAAAAATAAATATTGACACGCACGAAAGTGTTCTTCTTTGCCACTTGATATACGATTCAAAACTAACTGAATTTTGATCGAAAATAGTGAATGATTTCAAAATATTTACCCTCAAAGGGCAAGTATGTGTCTCCTTCGCAGCTGAACAAAGAGCTTTCGACAATATTTTTAAATCTTTATGTAAATGTACAGTTTTTATTCTTTTAAAAAATAGGTGACAATATTCTAAGTGATAGAAAAATAGAAAATAACCGAATACAAATATTATAGAATAATAATAGTCAAAAAAAGAAGGCGACGCAAAATAAAGAATAATCTATCTTATGATATAATTAGCAAATCCGACTATCGTATTATCGCATTATAAACTCAATTTAAACTCAAACTGCAATTCCACCTGCGATTCTAAGCTCCAAGCTAAATTTCCATCTCATGACTGTCAAGTTTTAACCAAGATTAAAGAAGTTCAGAACTCAGAATATCCAGAATCCGCAGAACGATTAAAACAATCGGAGAACTATGAAATCGTTCTGTCATTATCTCTATCGGATTCACGTCGACATTGAAAGATAAATAGTGTGTGAGATCTGTTTGTGAACTTTCTTAAAAGCAGAATCAGTTTTCCTCTCGATTAATTTGATCCCAGGCCTTTTTTTTAACTAAACTAGATCCCTTTCGGATTGTTTTTGTGGTTACGTGTGCAGCTAAAATCCCTGACCTTCCATAGAATTTTGCATTTCCACTCGATTTCGCCAATCGACGTTTTACCTTTCGCGGCCCTCTTTTTCCAATCTATGCTTCCGATTTTGATATCGAGCGTGGTTTCAGAGGTAATAAAGTTCTACCATCGTCCGGAAGTTACACGCGACGATAAAGCAGTTATCGGAGAATACGACAAGCGTTGCTCGTACTTTACTGAGACGTGGTACTGACTCTCTGTTCTTTTCAGAAAAGCGATATTATCAATCATTTATCGAACAATCGATCATTGTCACTGATTTAGAGATGTCTTTTTGTGTTTTTGCACCAAGTACATCCAGCATTATTCTTCCTACCTAAGGACTGCATTTGACTTGAATTTGAAGAGCGACAAACGTAAAGAATGATCTTTTTCCACTCATTTTTCAAACGCCCGTTTTCATACACCTTTTCTCAAAAAATATCCTATCAAATAGCATCTTATGCACCAAGGATAAGAAGACGGTCATTTTTAATGAGTACTGAAAACATACACGAGCAAAAAAGTCCCTCCCACTAGTCTTCCAAGACATTTCGTTACACCACTTTCTTTTAGAAAGGATTAATTTCAATCGTTTTTCATGCCTATAAGACGCAGCTATATTTCTACCTTTTTCTCCCGTGGGAGTCATGAAAAACGGCTGAACTTATGTATATGTTATAAAAAGATCTCTTTTCGTGAAAACTCTAATAAGTTCTTTTCGCCCAGACTCTGTATAAAAAGTTGGAATAATTGTAAAGGAAAAGTTATATCCAATCGAAATACTCGTTTATCGATATAATTTCTTGCTCCAATTTCTCGAACGATCAGTCAACGGTTTTGTGGAAAACGTCTAGGTTGCCACAAACACGTTAACCGAAGATCCTATCAACGAAGTTGATTGCTGGAAACTCATTGCCTGCATTTTCGATAAAATGTTAACTTGTTCGATAATAGGAAAGCTGGAATGAGAAAGGGGATTGCTTTAGGTGAAAAGGGGGGAGGGGATAATATCTATAATGCAGATAATGCTCGAAATAGCTGAATTTAGAGCCGATTAATAAATAATCCGAGGAAGCGGGTAAATATCAGGACAATTAAGGACAGGTGCAGCCAAAGCAGCTTTGGTGCTTAAACTGTGCTTAAATAAACTACACACTCGCGGCTTCTGTATCCCGAAACTAAAAAAGTTCATAATTAATTTAAATTTCTTTCTTCAAGAGTTTAAATTCTCATTTTCAGAATAATATATATCTATTCTTATTACAATTCAGAATTCCTTTATGCAGAAAATATTAGAAATAGATATTTTAGAGTGGTAACTTTCTTAAGCCTCCTTGTATTTAGTAGCTTACTCTACCTTCGCTTACTTTACACCCTCGGGTGTAACCAGCTTCCGTACCGCAAGGAAGCGTGGAGCTTCTCCCCTTTAACCCTCCCTTTCCTTTGCCTTACTACACTTGGAATTTATGTCGAGGGCCACCTGTGCCAAACGCGAGCCGAAAGTACCTCGAGAAGGTCTTTCTCGTCGCCTCGTCGAGAGGTCTGCGAGGTGGTCGATAACTTTTTCAGTCTTTCTCTCTGGGTCTGGGAGGATCTAGTATCCACTGAGAATGAATGCCGTCCTGCGGTGAGAGTTAAGTGAAGAAAAACGACGCGCCGTCCTCTTAGAAGAAGAAAATTCTGCGAGAGTTAGGTCGGATCTTCAAGCTCGTAAAAGATGTTTAGGTGTAGGCAAAAAATTTGAGAAAAGACGACTTATTCTGGTTAAGATATTTGGCTTGGGGATTTTTACGCAGATAACGAAACAGTAAGAACCGAGCATCAGAAGATAGAAGTGAGGATTTTACTAATTTATGTATGTTGAATGGAAAATATATGTATACAATACATATTATGTATTCAACATATATAAATGTGTATATTTAACTCCGTGTTTACCGTTAAATACAAATAATCTGCTTAAGGCTACGTTAAATATCAATGAACATTCTCTGTTTTCCTTAATCCATTCAAAACCGCTTCCCATAAATAGGCCAGAATGTATTACTCATTATTCATATTAAACATTGACGTTGTCATTCTGTTAATCACTGTGAACATTTCAAGAGAGCACGATTTCAATAACTACTCAACATAGCAGAAATTTATAATCATCATCCTGCTAATAAGAGAAAACAACATGAATATTAGATGAGAAAAATGGATATTAAAAAGTAATATCTAGCTATTTAACTATGGGACGACTATCTAGATATTTAGATATAATATCTTGATAACAAAATAATTTTGTTAGTATTTATGCAACAAAATTTTTTTGTTGGGTCAAGAAAACGTTTTGTTAAACCAACAAATCGTTTGGTTGAACTAACAAAAATTTATCTATCTAGGATAGTCGTCCCATAGTTAAATAGCTAGATATTACTTTTTAATATCCATTTTTCTCCGAGTATATAAGTATAACAAATACCAGATTATAATAGCTATTTCGAAAAAGTGATTTGTGCAGCTTCGCTGCAATGCAACTTCTGAAGATGAAGTATGTTAACACTTTAGAGGGAAGTGAGCAATAAAGGCTCGGATCGAATTCTTCATACATACAAGCTTATGTAACTTAGTTTGAGTAAACTCATAATTTCATTTGACTCAACTTGGCGAGACATAGTGTAGAAATTTACCACACGTACGTGCCAAAAAATGCTCACTGAAGCTCTCATCCACTTACCAATTGAATTTTCGACACCAATCGCGCATGACAAAAACATCGACGTCCACATTAACTTTAACATCAACATCCACATCCATATCCACGTCCATTCGACAGCTGATCGATTGGCTGGCACAGCGATGCTCTTTTATGAGTCAACAGTGCCGCAGGTGTTACATCCCTCCGAAACTATCAGTTCTATCAGTTTGCGATTAATCCGCTCACAAGCATCATCCGCAAAAAGCCGAATCGAGAGTGGAATTTAACTGATGACGGGTTTGTAAATGCAAACACATCACACTTGTCTAGTCATCTTTATATAACATCTAGTTTCCATTAATTGAAACAATTTTGTCAAGGTTCATATAGTTCGGATATTAAACAGATTACGAAACTATTAATTCAAGGCATTAAAGTTCGAATGTTTAAAATTATGTTCTATTATTCTAAAATGACGCCAACGCCCGCATAATAATTTTCTTCACTTACTCCTAAAGTCTGCTTTCAGAGTATGTTTTAATTAAGGAATTCTGCTTATTTATTGTAAAAAAATTTTCAAGCGTTGCTGAATTTTCATGAAAAATTCTGGGAAGAAGCGTAGCACAAAATATTATGTAATTCTTGGAAGGACTTTGCCTGTGCTTTTTACAAAATAAAGAGCATGCTGTGACAAGAGGATCCTCTCGAGAGAAAATAAAATCTTCAGCTTAACAACGACTTTACTGGTCTGGAAGTATTACTTTTGGAATTTATTTAGAGCATTGTAATGATTATATTATTACTTTATTATATGTATGTGAGTTTGACAATTGATAGAAGACTTAAAAGAGATTGTTTGGTTTTGCTCAAGTTCACAAACTTTGTTGCTATGCCGTTAAGCAGACCGCACATTGTTCCAGTTTTAGAGAAAGCTGCTTTTGACGGAGACTTTTGAGAAGCTTTGAGCTCCTTAACCTCTGGAAGCTATACCGAGACCTCTAAACCTCAAGGTTTCACAAGTTCTACATCCAGAACTTGTGAAATCTCAGAATGCCAAGAATTTGCTATTAAGCTGAAAATATTAGGTTACTGAATTTACCTGTTAAACGAGGCTATATTTGCTAAACTGTTTTGTTAGTGTTTGTCATAGACGACTTTCATATGTTTGATTTTTTATTTCGTTTTGGAATGAATACAATTTAAGCTTCATGAAAAAATCGGAAAAGCTGTCCTTTGGGAAAGAGACTGAAACCTTTATCCAGTTTCCATGTTGCAATGCAAAAGAATGAAAAAAAAAAAAAAAAAAAAAAAACAGCATCCCTTTTACCAGGAACAATTCGACAAGTTCATTTGACGTTGCAGGTAACCATTTTGGGAGATATAGTGGAAACCTATAAACTTGTATAACGCAATTACAAATGATTGACTGAAAGGACAAAGTGGATAGAAATATATCGTCTGTAAAAGTTAGATAAAAAGCTTTCAGAGTTTTGTCCCATTTTTACTCTGATTAATTTTTTATCCTACTTTTACAAACAAAGTATTCCATCCACTTTTTACTTTCAACCATTCAAGTATGTTCGAAAAATCTAATTAAAGATGAAAATCAGCTGAAGAAAATTGAACTTGTGATACAGTGTAACCATCAGAAAAAGAGAAGTTTCTCATGAAGCTTCATTCGTTATTGTCGCTGGAACGTAAAAATTCTACTCTCCTAAATGTACCAGAGGCTGATGATAAAAGCATTTTTCCACGCTACGTTAGATTTCATTATTCGCAAACAACGAGATATTTTCACACGCATCTGCGAGCACCGTTGCTCAAGTAAATTGTAAATTTGAATTATTCTCGCTCTGGTGTAAGCGTGGTCTGAGATACTGAGATTAAGGGCGCGCGAAGTAAACAAATGAATGAATGGAAGACTAAGGCGACTATGGGACGCTTACACAGGAAGTAGGTCACCAAACAAGAGGGCGCAGTCTGGATTGATAACCCAATTCAAAGCAAATGATAATATTGTTAGATCCTTGAATATGACTTAACACATAACAATTTCTTGGGAAGGAACATTCTTCAGTGGAATTATGTTTTCAACCTTGACACTTGCAATTCGTTTGAACACGTAGACCGATTCTTTTCTTCAGAGAGAACTTAATCCAGGAAGCTGCGGGACAACACGAGAATTTATCGTCGGTCCAGCGGCTGAAGGATTAAGGAAATCAAGGAGAGTGTATATATCCATTTACCGAATCTCGGGTCATCCCTCGTCCTGGGAATGTTGTGAGATCAGACCGCATTTCACAATACATATTTTATAGCTGATGCTTCCACTGCACAAACTCCCGCTTCCTATAACCACCGCACTACTTCTAACAAGCCACTTTCGACGTTGCTGCAATAAAGGAGAATTCGTTCTCGACTATACATCCTCAGGCTACTTTTCATTTCTGTCAGATCATTTCTAGCCTTGAGAAGAAAATAAGAAGGAAAAATCCTCGTAATAATAAGATTCATGCATCTTGCAGATTTCTTCGCAAATGCATGAATTTTATTGCCTACTTGCTGTATCAGATTTCCCTTCTTCTGTCGCGAGCATTTAAAACAAAGCTTGTATAGCAGGTAATGAAACAGAACGCGCGAGTTAGAAGTGGAAGTGACAGTCTATTAATTGAACTTTGACGTGCGATCGATTTTACACAACGTCCGGGCCATCGGGACTATGAAATCAATCTGCTTGATACTCTAGTGAAGTAGTTTAGTAACTCTTTAGTGGAAAATTGGCATTATTTTACTGCTTCATTCGTACCCAATTTTAGGATAGAATGGCACTAATTTGATGGTAGGGAGTTCTCAAATAGCTTCGCACGTACTTTATAATAATGTCAGAGCAGAAACGGATGCTCTGGAAATTTGAGAGTATGCAGATCATGAAAAGTCCTTATATTCACTGGGGAAAAGAAGAGAAATTATTTTACTGTTATTTATGACATAAAAATATTCATTATTATCTAATATATATATATATATATATACGATTTCAAATATATTTTGAATATATTTTGAATCGCAAAATGCACATGTGACCATTGAAATGATTTATGTTACTTGTATATATGTCTAATATTTCATAGCAGAAGGACATATATGACAATAGCTATTTCAATTAATTGCCTTGTTATTATTAGTCGTAAAGTCGAACGTGATGCTTAAACTACAGATATTTATTAACCACTCAGAAAATAAATTTTACTATCCATAAAGAATAACAGAGAAATTGAACCGCAACGTCGTAGAAAGGAGTATAAAATTTCTTGATCTGTGAGCAATCTTGATGAGCGAAATACTTTTTGAAATTTCAAACAATATTATTAAATTTGTAATTATTACATTGTCAGGATCCGTTTCTGCTCTGATCAAAAAATTGTATAATCCCTTCGCACTAATTATCTCGTTAACAATTGCAGAAAATTACAAAAGTATGTAGTAACTTTTATTAACTATTTTCAGGAATACTATGATCGATAATTGCAGGAATGTACGTTTCTTCATTAGAGATTTCAGATGATGAAATAGGAGAAAATTACCCCAAGTTTATGAATGCAGCTAGAAGAAAAAAGTGACGTACAACTGACGAAGTGCAGAATAACATGAATATATCCCATTGAGAGGAAGTGGATATTGCTCCAAGCAAAAAGTTTTAAAACTTCCTGATTGTTTCAGGCTTCACTTCTTTTTACCCTTTTTTTTAATTATACCGAATCACCCAGCTTCTCTTTATACTCTGAAAGCATATTTTGCTGGTCCAATTTTACTTCTTGCAAACTTATATTAATTCATTATGCCATGGCTTATATATTCTTATTTCATACTCTATTCAATTATATTTCAATTACATTCTTCCAATTACATTTTATGGCTTTAATTGCAGCTGAGAAAACGTGATATTTGAAGGTTGATGGAACAAGATTTGTCTGTGTGGACTTTGAATTAATGTTATTCCAGAACCCTAAGTGAATAACGTTTCAAGAGAGCGTTATGAATGATTCAGTTCCTAACGTCTTCGGCAATTGCCGCAAGCAAACCGTTGTTTGTAACCGCCCCTGACATCATTTCGCTGCACTTCTCACAAACCTATACCTTGGTCACCATGCTAACATGCTTCTAGTTTAATCATGCCAGTAAAGCCAGTGAAATATTAAACCGTGGTTGGAAATTCAGCACTGCATAATTTCTTCAATTTATGTACAAAGAACTTCATTAGAGACTTTCGAAACTTCATATTTTACGAATAAGGCTTTAATCGATACTATTTCAGCTTCGCATGTATGTCATACATAGATAGAATAATGGAAAACATTTTTTTATGGGATTACAGATTTTTAAGTAAATACAAAATTGGAAACGCTCATCTGCTTCCTGAGCAAGTGAAATATTGCGATTCTGAAAAATATAGGAACATAACTTTTTATTTCAGTTTATCACTCCTTCTGTAATGTTTAGATACATCAGAGAAGTGGTTGGAGTGCAATTCCTCGCTCCCAGGGGTGACGTTAGGGCGAGTTTGCAATTTCAGGAACGATCCCGACGTCGCGGTCGCAGTCGTTGTCTCAATGGCAGCTATGAATCCTTTTTCTGAGTTCATTCCTATAATAGTACAGGGACTATATACCTACTTACACTCGACTCTTAAATCTCCAAGCGATCGATCGATCTCATTTATATATTCCCAGGTTACCCCATCGTTTTCCTTGCATTCTTCATCTTCCAACGGGAATATAAATAACGCTTTCCTTCTGCATCTGAATCCAGCCACTGTCTGGAAATACTAAAAACACGTGCTTCTTATTTTAAACTCGTCTTTTAAATGCAATTGGCATTTCAAAAATATTCTTCTGGAAGAATTAGGAAACTGGAAATCAGAACTAGGGAAGAAGTTGAAAAGTGTTATAATAATAAGTATGCTCTCTAAACTTGAATCAGTCAAATTGCACTGATTTTCAGTGACTCTTTTCTCACGATTTTAATCAGTGAAAAATCTAGAGGAAATCAGTGAAAAGTCACTGAAATTTTTAGTAGTTTAGTGAAGATGACTGAAAATTTCAGTGACTTTTGACTGATTCTCAGTGAATCTTCACTGATTAAAATCGTGAGAAAAGAGTCACTGAAAATCAGTGGAATTTGACTGATTCAGTTTTAGAGAGTGAATCTATTTTAGAGAGTAATAATAGGAGAGTTCAAATTTCGGAAATTTTTAATAAATCAGGCAGCAATCGATATCGCATATTTTTAGAACGGTTCTTGAAACGAATCGCTCATGTAAAATAATTTAGAGGGATTAATAAAACACGAAAATACCGAATTGCAGTTAACTCGAAGAATGAATCATACACAGAATCTGATTTATTAATTTTAACATACTTTACCTAATTCCAGAGAGAGGAAAATCGGCCAATTTTCTGTAGCATGTATGTACTTTGTGTGCAGGTGTCGCGAAAGCGAGTACTCCTTTTTTTATATCTCGTTTTGTTTCTTCTTTTCTGTGGTGTTGGGATGTTCTTGTCCTTTTTTCTTTTGTATGGAAGAAGCAGTGGGTGAAATTAGCTCCCGGTTCGTTCGTACACTTCCATTCTCTGGGACCCTCTCCACGGAACACTTCTTCATCCTAACACGCAATACCCGGATACACTCGGAGAAACAGAAATGACTTCATTACATTATAAGTAACCGCAGTTGTCCTCTTTCACCGCAACTCTTCCTCCTTTAATCCACCTAGCAATCCTTTCTACCAGAGAATGTCCCCGAGGAAAAATTGCATTTATTTCCAATTTTCGAGCAGTACTCGCTTTAAACGAGGAGACGTTTTAATAATACGTAAAATAGATATTTTAGTGAAGATAAATAATCATTTTTAATAATATAGGAGGCCAACACGTGCGCTACGCGCACGATTATTAATTTAATTTCTTACATATTCACGTCATTATAAAATCAAATGTAGAAAATCTGTAAAAAATTGTGAAATCATTTTAAATTCCACGAGGAACTTCAAAATTCCTTAAAATTTTTTGAATTCCCTAAACTTCCTTAAAAATCTCTTAAAATTTCATAAAGTCCTTTTAAAATTCAACTAAATCTTTTAAACATTATACATATCGCTTGTAATCCCTTTAAATTTTAAGGAATTCCAAATATTTTAAAATTTTGAACAATTTTAAGTGATTTCTAAGAATTTTAAAAGATTTCAACGAATTTAAGCGATTTCTAAAATTTTCTAAATTTTTCTAATTTAAAGGGATTTCAAAAGGTTTGTATGAATTTTAAGGGGTTTTTAGGAATTTTAAATGAGGTTCTGGAATTTCGGGAAATTTAAGGATATTTTAACAGATCCTCTTAAAATTACTTTTAAAAATGAAAATGTTTTTAAATTCTTACAAGCTTTTTAAAATTATTTAAAATCCCACTAAATCTTTTAAATATTATACATATCTATTGTAATCCCTTTAAATTCATAGAAACCTCTTAAAATCTTTTAAAATTACCGAAAATTCTTACAAGACTTTTAAAATCCTTTGAAATTCCACGAAAATATTTATAATTCCTTAAAATTTTTTCCAAGTTTCTTAAAATACTTTATAATGTAACGAAAAACTTTAAAATTCCTTAAAATATATACAAATTTTTCAAAACTTTTCAAAATTCCTTAAAATTCCACAAAAAAATGATTTTAAACGTTTTTGGGAGTTTTAAGAAATTTTAACGTATTTCGAAAGTGTTCCTGACATTTTTTTGCACCATTAGTTTGTTTTTCTTCTTCCAACTTCAAGTCATTCAAAAACCAATCAGGTTTGCAACAACAATGTATGCGAGATTTTCGAGATATATCGTGACAACACTTTTTTAAGATAGGACATAATTAAATATGTAAATTAAGATTGTAAAGCACTCCTTTTTTTCTTGAGGAAGCTAGTCTTACAATTTCTAGTAGAGAAGATATTTGATCGAGAAATAATTGAAATAGATGAATACTGGCTACTCTAATAAATCTTACAATTAGTTTTATACGAGAATGGTTTTCTTATCTTCAAAGGAAGAGACTCCTGCCGACGAAAATAGCCTCATTCATTCTGGATAATCACTTGATATTTATACCTACTAGTTTCATTAAATCTTGATGAAAATATAGTCAGGCTCTGGAACATAATTTCGCTTTTGTGAAAGGATCTCGATTTTTTTGGAGTCCCCTTTCTTTTCCATTTCATCAGTTATTTTTTTTTTCTAAAGATACACCCCGTTCCTCTGTCTATTGATTTACTTGCTTTCGTGCCATTTATCTTCCTTTTCATAATTCTTCTATATATCAAATAACCTTTCCAATACACATGTCAACTCAGCCATGAGCATGAACATAATTCAGAATAGTGATTTAAATTGTTTCTTTCATTTATGAAAGTAAAACACTTGAATATAAAAATTAAAATGTCTCTCTACGTTTCTTGTTTAAATCTCCAGTTCTCTAAAGTAATTCTTTACAACTTGCTCTCTGTTATTCAAACTTCAATGTAGTCTTTCTCAGGTTGGATTAAAAAATGCTGTTTCTAACTTCTTAATCCACAAGAAGTGCTTTTAAAATAAAACAAATTTCTTCATTTGCCAGTTCAGTCAACTGAAATTCGTCACGGCAAAACAAAACATAAAATTCTGAAAAGATTGATGACAAGTGCTTTTAAAAGGTTGGACTTTCCTAGAAGTCCGTTCCTTCATTTTACCTTTTTTTTTTTTACAGTACGGATCGTTTATCTTTCGCTAACGACTTACCGAATGTAACGTTTGCAGTCTGCAAGAACATTCTTCGACTGAAATTTATCGGGATTCAAAGTTACGCTTTTCAACTTTCTAGAGTGCTATTTGTTTAACTCTGTCGGAGCCTAGCACCGGCTATTCAATTACTCGGAAAAATAATTAATGATTTATTCGAAAAGTAGCCATGATTTCTTAGAGTGAATTATTTAAAACTAAAACTCTAATCCATTTCTGAAAAAAATTTTAATAGATTGATGAGAACTCGATTTCTGTCCAACATATTTCAGAGTTTTTTGAAAAAGCATTGGAAAGGTCTCTAAAAGGCGAATAGAAAAAATCAAAGTCGTACTGGGACGTTTTTCGCCCTATAGATTCTTGTGATTGTGGAATATAGTCAATTCCATTGGTGCTCGAGCGCAGATCTTCCTTGCTACTGAAGTGGATCCATAGAGCACTGCATGGAGTAAAAGTCGAAGTAAAAGCCAGCAGTCACGTTCGACTATTAACTCCGCACTTAAAGTTATCGGTGCACATTGTGCAGAAGGGTTCTTCAAAGCAAATGGCCCCTCGACCAGGCCACAGGAAGCTTTTAGTGGATTCTGGCACCCTGCGAGTTTTCTACCAGTAATATCACTAGGACAGTACAGCTTTTCAACATTATATTACTTGATTTATGACCTAAATCGATCTGTCACTAAATTCCCCGCTTCATTTTTAAAATCCTTCCAAACTGAATTTACAGAAAAATTATTACCACCCTTTTCCGATTATAACAGGGTTTATAGAAATATAATCGCGCACGTGATGATTTTCTATTGTTTAAAATCCTGAGGCGAATACTGGTCGAAATATCAAAACACTTCAGTGGTAACACTTCTTGGAATAAAGCGTATGGTACGGAGAAGTGGCGATTAAATCGAAGCAGATCGATTAATCGATTAATGTCTTTACCAAAGTTGCCTTGTACATTGTGGAAGGTAATAACTCGCGAGAATGCGGTTAGCTACGAATGTGTGCAATACATACATTGCTGTAAAATTACATTTGAACTCCGTGGCTGCTATCTATTATTAGTAGGGGAACGGAGATAGGGAGAAAGAGAATAGGGAGAAGCAATACAGCCTGGAAACATATTGTTTTCCTATACATCTGGCGAATTCCGAGATTCCTGAAGGTAGAAACTAGGGATATACTCGTACGTATACGTATCGCGAATTCCTGAACCTTTTCGGGAGTCGAGAAACTAGTCGCAGGACTTGGGGGCTTAGGGACTTGGTGCCAATGGGATCTTGAGACAATAGCTGATAAATAGGCACGGTCTAAGCTGGATCTAGCCACCCTGAGCCTATCTCTCTCGGTCAACTCTTGCACTCCTTCCATTTCCACTCCTAACCAATCCTTTCCCATTCTGCCTATACCAACTCCCTTACCCCTTTACCAAAGTCGTCCGATTATCCAAAATTTACGGCTCGCTGCTGGCCCAAGGGATTTCCACTCCCGGAAATCGAACTACACTCCAGTCATGCGAGCGATTCGGCACTCTGGAGAATTTACTATTTTCAAAAGTAAAAGGGAAAGGGAGTAAACTAAACTTTCACAATTTACGGGTTATTTATTTTAGTCTCGTGAATATCTTCGAATTTAATCCCAGATGATTTGATGGGAAACATTTTTCATTTATTTCGGAAATCACTATCTTTCCCGGAACCTTTGATATTTATGTGTTCATGAAATTTACATTTCTCTACGCAGGGATGTAAATTTAGAATTTACGTAGGGATCAAGATTCACAATATCGTTTGTATGCAAAGCTTGTAAAACTCTTCAAAAATATTGTCTAAAAACATCACCTTTCGATCTGGGGTTACTTTTCTTCTCATTCGCTTTTATTGGAAAAAAATAAATGGATAAATAGTGGGTACATCTTTTCATGTTTTAGGTCCGCTTGTATAGAATAAAAAAAATCGAAGAAGAGTATAAGCCCGACTTACGAGATTTTTACTGCGATTTAAAATCTAATTCTTAAAACCTGAAGCCAACCTGCCTATACAGAGTGTAAACATTTTCAGCCTCAAGGACTTTGAAAATCCGAATCTAAAGTCTGTCTGATGACAGAACATTATATTTGCAGGACGCTCAAGTGCTTTACAAGGGAGAGAATCGACCATCCGCATCCTCGTCTGGAATTCATCCTTTTGTTTACGTCCTTGGCATTGTCCCTCCTCTGGATCTTGGGAGGGTGTTCCTCCTGCTCCGGAGGGACGTGCCGCAGACACAACGCGTCCATTCAGAAATTCGAGCTACTCTGAAACATAAAAGGGTCATATCAAGAGTAAATGCGAAGATCACTTCTTGCTTTCAAAAGCTCATTATCATCGTAACACCTATCCTTTCTCATTATCGCGTTCCTCCCATAAAAAGTCGAGAATCGTTTTTTATGCAATAATTAAATCATTGAATAATTGAGTCTAGACGACACCGCCATAATAACTACTATAATTGATATTATTATTACTATTATTATTATTATTAGTTCGATGTCTTCATTACGCTATAATTCCAAGAGAGCGAAGTGTCGTAACTGGAAGAGCTTGGGATAATTGGATGGAGTAGTGAGAGATGGAACTTGGAAGATGGTCTCTTCTTCCGAATTAAGTTAGTTGATTGGGCGAGATAACATCTGAGATTGTAGCACGAAAGGAAAACAATCGAAGCGAAAAGAAGTGGTGATGTATCAAATATATGAGAACAAACAAGATTTTGAGCAGCTTTTTGTTGCTTGAAAGAAATCGTAAAGTAATTAAGTATAATTAGTTTGGGAAGAAATTCAATTTGCCTTGGAAAGAGAATTTCAATTATTTAGAATACCACAATCAGTTATGAAAGTCGTATATTCTTGAATTCCCTGTTTCTTCTTTTAAGTGTATTTGTTGAGTCTACCGGTTGCGCGTTTAATTGATTTAAAATTGGTTGTTAGCCCAGGGTTTATTTGTAAAGAGTCGTTTAAGCAAAGCCTTCGACGATCACGAATCGATTCGGGTTTCTCGCTTGCATTATTAATGTCCACTCGATAGTTTCGATCCCTCGTCGTCTTCTCATCCCCCGATCGTTCTACCTGACGCGTACAAATGTCGACGGCCATGTCATTAGTCCCGCACGTAAATCGTCGGTCGAGGGAAAACTCTCGTCGGAGGCGTTCATTTCTTTTTGCAAATAAACAAAAAATCCAAGCGCCGCGAGTTCAGGAAAATGAAAAATCAAGGTTTGAGGTAAGCAATATTTAGAACAGCGAAATAAAACACTATTTTCCTGTTTTTAAATTAATTAATCCTTTCAAAATATTTCTGTAGAAAAAAAAACTGGTAGTTTCGGATTAACTCTTGAAAATAGCAAAAGTTTGAAAATGATTTTCCAAAAATGTACCTATAAATACATCTTGTCGGTAAACTTTACTTTGCAATTGGAAACAGAACACATTCTCGCTTTTAGTCCGACTCCCTTACTTCTCATGGAACGCAGTTCGTTTCCAGGAAAGAAACGACCTCAGTTCCTAAGTACGTCTGTATTTACGACAGTTGTGGGTAGCTTAGAAGAAATTAAGGGTCACGAAGCTTTGTCTCCCGAGACGCGATTCATTCTGATTTATCACTCACGTAAATAGAAAATTGGAATTAAGTGCTAGATAATTCTATCGCCTGCGTCGTGATGTGGAAGACAGAAATTCCTTCCCAGATTATCTTAATTGCGAATAAACATTTCTGTGGAACTTATGCTTCCTTTGACACGAGAATGAGGGGAATTGATTTATTTTAAGGCAGAGGGGAAGCAACAGGTTCATCTCAAAATGAATTAAGGGTGGCTAAGATAGATATAGCATCAATAACATTCAAGGTTTATCATACACATATATATATATTATATATAAAATTTAATACATATAAGAAATATATTTCTTATACAAGTCAGAATCAGAAACTTATCGATACATATAAGGAAAAGTTTGGCTTCGAGTGTTAAAGCAATTCTGATCTTCTTTCAACTTCTTTTGAACAAGTTTCGCATATGTGCAATCATGTTTGTGCTCGCAGCTTTTGAGTGAGACGAGTATAAAGTTGGTTTGATCTTCTGCAAGTCCAGGAGGTCCAAAAAAAGTGGCGTTTCCGTAGCTCCTTCGATTCAGGATGCAGTTGACTTTGAAAGTAAGATGCAGTTGCACGATAAGCAAAGGAAGGCAAGATAAAGGAAGAGGAAAGGCGCGATACTACGAGATAGAACGAAAGGATAAGGAGCGGAAGGACTGAGAGAAGAGTTCTCGTTTTCCTTGATTAACTTGCTACTTTCATACTCCTAAGGCTATCCCAGTGGCACTTCTTCTATTCCAACGCCCTCCTATCATCTATGCAAGATATATATATGCACTCTGGAAAGCGGCATTGAGTTTTATCCAGGTTGAAAGAGACGGAACTCTCCGATTCGCTTGAACGTCCCAACGATTCATCTGCCTTTTTCGCAAACCAGTTTCATTCTTCCAGTCACGTCCCTTATATTCTAGCACTGTGTTTTCAAGGATTGAACTAATAATACCTTGGCTTTCACCTCAAACTGGGAGAATCACAGAAGTTAAATTTTTTCGAGGGGATTTAATACATTTTCTTTTCAGTTATTTGCTTCCTTCTCTTTTCTTTCTACTGGTGAGCGTCCGTCCCTTTTTATAAACTAATTTTTCATAATCCTTTTCCAAAAACCTTGTTAGTAATCAAACGTGTAATCAAAGGTGAAATGTTTTCAGCTGGAACTTTTCAAAGAGATGAAGGTTTAAAGCCCACACTTTTGAAAGAATTTTTTTTTATGTTGATCCTTAACCACTTTGAATAAGTGCTAGAGTGAGGTAAAAAGCATAAAAATGCCACAAGCAGGAGGGTTTCAATGCGTGTCTGCAATTTATTAGCAGCGAGCGTCGTTTCGCAATGAAACAATGAAAACTGAAGATGGAGATCCAGTACCCAGAGGCGATCAAACTCTTTAAGTTTGTTCCTCTGGGTCCTCGCTCCTAGCTAGCATTGCCTTCTCGAAATAGCTCTCTCGAGATGATAAACTTTTATGAATCGTTCGAGCAACTCGTGGTATAAGTGAACAGATAAATTCTTGTACAAGGAATATTCAATTCTTTTCTTCTTATACAAACTCAGAAAACGTCTGTTTAAAATGCCTTAATTCTTCTACGTCACTCAAACGATTATTTAAGAAATAAATAATGCATCTCTTCTTATCTTATATCTCTTCTTATATCTCTCAAGGGCAATAGAAGATTATTCTTTCTTAGAACTAGATCACTGCATTAAAAAATAATTCAATTGAGTAGATGGAATTACGATTGGTCTAAAGTAAATCTTTATTGATAAATCATTTGTGTATTAAAGAAGCTAATATCCCCCTTGCTATAGAATACAAAATCTAATCTTCTTAGTACAACCATAATGAATTTAACATGACAAAATGATATCATTTCAGATGCTTTAGGAATTAAATTTAAATAATAGATGTTTCCATTTGTTTTGCAGAGCTTAAAGTACTTCTGTGTATAGTGCAAATCACAGTAAATCAGTTGCGTTTAGTAACAAAAGATGATTTTGTGTAATATGAACCACTGCACTCAGTATCAAAATATATATAAAATTGTAGAAACTGGAGAGTAGTAATAATATTGCATTAAGAGGAATTGAAATATAATTTTTATTCTGAATAATACTTTTTCAGTATTTTTAAACATGGATTTATTAAATATCTCGACATTTCCTTTCGCTAAAAACAAGAGTACCATTTTTCCATTCTTTTGGCTCCACAAAAATCCGTAAACACGACAGATATTTTGATCGTAACTCGCTAGCTTTCCACCCTCCGGATTCGACAGTCTCGAAGAGAAATGTTGGCGGAAATGGAGTTTTTAGTCCAGGATTTTTCGAGGGAATTTAATCTGTGGGGGCTTGTTAACAACCAGTGTAATCTACACAAGTAAGGGAGTAAAGCGTGTAAAACGATTTAAATAAAAGCATCGAAGCTTATCTCGCTTTTCGCTTTTCGCTTTTCGATTCGCACATTTCATGCTGTGATTTTTAATTTTCTCCTTTTTTAAATACATAACTTGAGTCATTTTTTACGTTTAGGGATTTCACCTATGAGAAAGGGGAATTTAGAAGAAAGCTCTTAGAAACGATGCTTGAAAAAGGAGGATGATAAAGAGATTGGAAAAGGGTTTAGAGGAGTCTGGGAAATTAAGTTTGAAAAGAGGGCAGGAAAATGGGGAATTTGAAAAATGAGGTTGAGAAAACAGTTTGGAAAATAGGGTGTGATAAAGTAGGTTGAAAAAAGAACTGGGAAAAGGGATTCGGAAAAGGATGTGGAATAAAAGGAGTGAGATAATAAGGGTGAAGCAAGAGGGCAAATCAGGTTGTTTGGCCGAAGGTTTTGGGGAGCTTGCAGGTATGAAGGAAGGGGAAGATGTCTTACACGCTTTTTAACGTCTGTAATAAATCAGCTGAGTGAATGTACATCGCACGGAGGCGGTGTCGTGTGTTATGCGAGAGCACGGACTGCTTTTCTTTTCCTCCCTCTTGCTCCGCAGCCCCAACCTCTTTCTTCGTCTCTCCTGCTCCAGCGACACTTTGCTCGTTCGCTCTTTCCGTTGAAACTGACGTAATTTATGAACAGTCTGATTATATTACTCGACGCCATAATTACACTTCCCACTTTTATTACTTATGCTGCACCAGGTTGCTATGCTGTGTGCTCTTAGCGTGCACCATTTTCATTCGAATTTATTTGCACTTCAATTAGAATCCCGAGTGCGAAATGTGTGATCGAGTTTTCTCAAAAGCAAACTCATGACTAATTATCGCCTTTTCACGTTTTGTACATTTTCAGTGTTTCCTCAGGTATATGGGGAGTTAGCTTGATCCATCAAAATCAATCAAGTAAAATCGAGTTACCCTCTGCAGAAATTATTATATTTTTTGTTCGAATGGCGAGATGATCTATCGGAATGGAATTAGGAGATGATAATCGAAAAATAAGTGCGCGAAGGTGATAAATCAGGGAAAATAATAATGACGCGTACTTTCTTCCGGAGAGTAGAAGATGAAAAATTGTGAAGGAAGATGAAGTGTTGAATCTAAGCTTAAGAAAAGTCGAGGATAAGCCTAAGAAAAAATGAATGTGGCCCTTTTCACGCTTTACCTTTGAAGCAGGAAGCCCTTGAATATACGGGGAATCATAAAATTCAGCCGTTAGTCGATTTTGTCATATTGTCGAAAAAATCTTATCTGGGGTCAACTTTATAACCTTTTTTCAGTATAAATGTATAAATATACTTTATATTCCTACAGGTCCCTATTCTTCTATTGTATTTATATACATTTTCTTTCAAATATTTTTAATCTTCCCAAATTTCGCATCAATATCAGGGATTTTCGGATTTATACTTTCATGAAAATTCGAATTCGTAAATAACTCGCTTGCAGCAGGAAAGATTCGACAAGTACTCGTTGGAAAAGAGGTCATCGTTTTCCATGTCGTACGATTTTTCGTAAAGTTTTCTGCGCGTCTGTATAGTGGATCCATCGCCGAGGGCTTTGACATTGATGGATGCGGATTGAATAGCGCAACGCGAATCCTCGATTCTCGCGAAGTATGCAAGAAGTGTTTCCGCCTCACAAAACCACCCTCTTAACTACAGGCACATGCATTATGGTTTTCAATTACAGACATATGAAATGCCATTCGATATATGTAATTTTAGGTGAGTTTCCCTTCATCAAAATGTTGGAAATGCATAATGCAATCGATGTGACGATTGAAATTCTGCTTTCTATAAATGTAGTGATTCAAACGAATTCACCAACAGTTTTGAAAATTATTTCTCTCGATTCTATATATGCAGAAAAAAAGTGATAATGAAGTAAAGCCGAAGTGACGATGGAATGACGGTGGAGTGATGCAGGTTTATAATCGAACGCCTCTGGCGTTATGAATTTAGAAAATGCGAAACGCGCAAAATGGAAAATAAAAAATTTCCAGAATTTCAGATGTATATTACGCATGACATTTTACGATAGAGAATTTTTTATCAATTTTCCTCAATATCACCTAACACAGCACGATAACTGCACCTCTACTCTCGGAAAACGAAATTGATCAGAGTGACAGCCCACCAGGTAACGTGAAAATTACGGTCGGACGTGCGTTGTATTGGTTCAACAAGGTTAGCACGTTGATGCATTCACGAGCATGTAATTTTCATCATATCCAATAGCTACGCGAGACCTAAGCCCGTTTTGCCGCTGGCAAGCAATTGGCGACGTATAACAACCTTCCAAATCCCCGTTAAGTTAATGCCACTCTCTCTTGTCCATTTTGAACTCTACCTGAAAACTTGACATTTGAGAACATATATTTTTGAGGACACCCGTTCATCTGAATACCACGCTACACTCTAGATTTTACAATGCACAGGAAGATAGGTATACTAACAATGCTGCTGGATATCACAATTGCAGCATCCGCGTCACGATCTCTTCTCCAACCTTGCATCCTTTTCGCTTGATCCTCACCCTTTTTTTATGCCTCTCTCCCTTCGTTTCTATACATCTTCTCTGTGTACAGAGAGTTCCTGCCACCCTAGGATTGGAAGAGGTGTGTGTTCGATTCGGGTCACGTCGTCGCTCCCTTTTAGAATCACCGCGATTCATCTTCGTTCCCATCGACGAAACGAACGGTAGTATCCAAGATCCATAGGACACCAGACGAATTTATCGCGGACGCGGATTGCAGTGTTCCTTTTGAAGATCTAAGCATTCTAAGCCGAGGGAAAGGGATCGGAAAAGAATCTTAAATTGGAGAGCTGGAGCTTATTTTGCGGGGGAAACTGCTGAAAGACTTGTTCAACATTCTCATCAGAATTTTATCTTCACGGTTCTTTTCATGTAATTCTAGGGGATGATGGTATTTCTTTATTATGAGATCCATCATCTTGAATATATGATCTGGACAATCTGATTCACCGAATTTATTGCTTGGGAATTTGCATCATTCTTTTTGGAATGTCGAGGACTTGACAAGTCGATAGGGTGAACTTCTGAGTTCAAGTTACTACATTAAATAACTTCAGTAATTTATTTTCAAAATTCAGTCGCACGGAGAAAACTGGATATTAAACCGTAATATCTAGCTATTTAACTATATGGGACGACTATCTAGATATTTAGATATAATATCTAGATAGTCGTCCCATAGTTAAATAGCTAGATATTACGGTTTAAGATCCAGTTTTCTCCGTGCAGGACTGTACGAAATTTGTTATTATAATTTTACTTTATTTACTTTTACTTTCTTTGAATATGCATTTCGTTTTATTATAGGAATAACGTATTGGGTAGTTCAACCTGGTGAGTTGAAGCGACTACACATTTCACATGTATTAGACTGCAAATGACACCGAGAGAAACGATGTGGAGCTGAGTGACACAGGTTCAAAATCAATGAGGAAACTCGAAAGCTCCTGATCTAACTCCATCCCATCATCATCCATTCTTACGTGTCTCGGGACACCGGTACGGAACACCGAATCGAACATGGACAAACCTGCCATTTTCGGGATGAAAAATGATCCAACTTGTACAATGTCTGAGAAGGAAGATAGTTGAAACGTGACGAAAAGCTTGTTGAAAGGGGAAATCTGAAGTTCTTCGACGTTTATAAATCGCCTTTCATAAATTACGTTTTTGGGTTCATTCAAGTTCAAAGGATAATTGATTTTCATTCAAGTTGAAAATATTCCCATCTTCTATAAAATATACGATGTCAAATTCAAATTTCGAGGAATGTAAAAAAGCGAGCAGTAAAAACTGCTCGCGATATTGACTTGGGAAGTTTCAATGCTCTCTAAACGAACTCGTACAAAACACATAATCGTTGACGTCCAAGTCTGTCTGCCAAGTGCTTTATTACACACATTTTCGTCCCCATTTCTCAAGAAAAGCGGAGTGGAAGTGCGGGAAGACTTCTTATATTGCGTGTGGCGGCTGTTGCATTCAATAGTCGGCAAACGAGAAAAGTTGAGGAGCACGTGCTGAAAATATGCGCTATCAGTCCCCGCTGTCACTGCTTTCCAATAGGTGGTAATAAGTCTAAGATTCAGTATTGAAAGACATCCAAGTTGAAAGTTTACTCTATGAATATCGAAAAAGCAAATTTTCGATTTTAAAAGGCGAATTAAAAAGCTTTAAGTAAAAAATCACTGTATATATACAAATTATACATTTGTAAAAGATAATTTTTCATTAATCTATAAATTTATTTTACAGTGAGATCCATTATACAACCTTATCGCTTGAAATGTAATCTCCGGAGCCATAATCGCATGACATGTCACTGACGTCGATGTGTGGCCAGGACATTAAAGCTGCTTTCGCGTGTACCGTCTGCATTGTCACTGTGCTTCATCTATTAGGAGATAACTAATTCAGTGAAATAATTAATTAATAATGACACTTCCAGCTAAGCCAGGCTTGTTAATTATATAATCATTTTTCACAGGAAAGTCCCTTTTTTCAACTGAATGTACATAATTCAATTTACTTGGACGTGTGAAAGCTTTTTGATGAAACGACCGATTTTTTACAACACAGATTAGAGAGGATTAAAAGTGAGTTTGTAATCAACGCAAACACATAGATATAAAGACATTTATGTGTACAGTTACGGGTTTGCATATATATATATACTTCGTGCTCGAGGATCCTAGTGGTCAATAGTTGTACCACTGCCACGTATAAAACGACAAGTTCGATCACTCTAATACATTATCTGCCTCACCTTTTACGAATTACGTTTGTGAGTATGCAAATGTCAAGAGATACACGATTTTGGTTTATTTACTTTTTATGTTAACGTAATATCTTTGAACTCCATGATTTTCGATTATTTCACATTTTACGTAATCTGCGAAAACAGATGCTGTTGATGAGAGTATAAATATTTAATCCAGCATATCTGTTGAATAATGAAGCTATAATTTCTATAGCATATTCATTAAAATCAATGACAGTTGCTTATTCTGGAAGGTAATGAATGCTGCTATATATTCAATATAGTGTAAACTATCGTTATTATGAATTAACAAAACATAGGCTCAATACTCATGAATAGACAATAGTTTCAATCTGGCTTTTGAACTTTTATACTAAATATGTGGATTAATTGCAGCAACTATAAAATCGGATGGTAATGGATTATTCAGAGATTCGAGGTTCCAAGTAGTACAAATCGTTTATAGTCAGACTTGATCAGTATTTTGAAATACGAAGATTTTTGCTGTGATGATCGTGAGAACATCCGTCATTCGTTATGGATAATTTAATTAACTTTTCCCTGGTGATGAAGTAAGCGGATGTAACAGAAGCAAGATCCGGTCGCTCCCTAAGGACTTGAGCTTGCAGGAAAGTTCTTGCGCGACTCCTGCAATATCCTGGCATACTTCAATCTATAAATTCACCAGTGTACGAGACTGCATTCGTGTTTGTCAATGTAAAGTATAACAGGGTGGCCACGAGATTCAATTTTTCAATTTCTCTGACATTTTCCTGATTTTCAAACAAATTTCCCCCAACAGAAAAAAATGCAGATAAATTTTCAATAATAATCACTTCAAAACACTTAAAATTCGTATAAAATCTCTAAAATTTACGACAACCTTGGAAATCTTTTAAAATTCCTTGTATAATGAAAGAAACATAACGGCTGATGTCATATAGAGAATGATAATGAAAACGAAAACCAGTAACCAAACCCGAATGCGTAAAACACAGGGAAAATATCGATGGGAGGCGATATTCTCTTCGAGGAAATGGAGTTCTCTCGAAGATGGACCACCAATGGCTTCCTCGTCCCATTCGCGGTCCCAGTAGCTCGGGCACGTCGCATACTTTATCTCTGAAAACAGAAGGGGATAAAAGTGCAGTGCAATTTTACCCCCCCCCCCCCCTTCACATCTTAAGATGTCTCGATGCACAAAACTTTATTGCTAACTGCACCTTCTTCTCGACTCTTCTCTTCCACTATGTGGATTCACAGCCAGTTCCAGCAGGCAGTAATTTTTCAAAATTCCTTTACATGAAGGAAAAAAGATCCTCGTAAAATGAACAGCGTAAAGTTATCGCTGTGCAAGTAGCGTTAAAGTTTTCTTCATGAATGCCTATGTAAAGAGATGGAAGAACTCTGGATGAGCCATAAGCACATATATACGGAATCTTTTTGATCTTTTTTACATTCATTCAAGTTACATTACTTGGTTCATGTAATCTTCCATTATGAACCCTTAAAAATATCAAATTGGACATACCTACCAATTTTTGGAGAATTATTTGAATGACACCATTTTAAAAAGCCGTATTAATTTCACAGAAATGTGAGTTTATATAGTAGGCATGCATTGCAGGTATGATTAAAGCAAAACGAGCGGCAGCGGTCCAGAGGGGCGATATGGTTCAGAGAAGCCGTAGTGCGAACGGTATTTTAGAATTTAAATTTATATGCGATCCCGCTGGACGTCTGTCAGTACATGCTATGCCGACTCTCGATATCTCAAACACACGGGAATGTTCGAGCGAGCAAGCGAGCTGTTTTATCTTCTGCGTCCGATGAAATTGCGAGATTTGCATATCGTACCCGCAACGCGGATCGTCGCTTCTCCTCGACTACACGTTATTGAAAATCCATCTCACTCGTCGCAAGGGCTTATGCAAACTGTTCCCTCGGGGATTACTCCAGGCATCTTAATGCATTTTAGTTCATCCCATGTAAAATGGAAAAACATCCATGAAGCTTTAAGTGTTAAAATACTCCGTGGTACCGTTACATTTGTGTATATGATTTTCATAACTCGCTTATGCTCGAAACGATCTGCCGGGTGCCAGAAAACAAGTAAAGAGAGGAATATAGTCATAAAAGCATCGCTGAATATAATTTGTTGCCTCGTGTGTATAATAAAAATTGAAGATGAATTTGATTGTATAGATTTGGACTGGAAATATTGAATGATGAGATGATAGAAGGGTCGTTTTTCTGCCAGAACAAACAATTTGCGAAAACTTCGATTTGTAGAGTAAAAAATTCTGAACCGGAAGTCTCCTTCGGCGTTATCACTGGCTTCCTCGTTAGTCCAGGCTCTGATGTCGTTTGTCCAGGCTCACGGATGGTTGAATAGGAGAAAAGGAGTCAGGAAAGAAGTCACATTCCCAATTCTATGTTTGTCACTTCATTAGCCTGTTCCCTCTGGAAACTGGAAAAAGAATTCTACCATTCTTCGCTGTTCTTACTTCCGGAGAGAGAAAAATAACTGTGGTGCTTGGCGACATCCCTCAGGAAATTAGCCGGGGCGTTATATTTAATATAAAACTGAGTAATAAAATTCAAAGTGTTCATCTAAATGGGAGTTAGGCGTGATTCCATTAATTCATACTTCATCATTATAACTCACGTCCATATCAACTTCTATTTTATTGGAATAAATACATCAACCGATGAAAAGCGCATCAGAGTGTTAATAGTATGAACAGAATTATCCTAAATTCGAATGTGCGCGTGTAAGCAAAATCGACACATGACAATTATCGTTATAGTCACGAATGTAATAGTTAAATTAATTATTACATCAAACAATGAGCATTGAGTTTATCATGTTTAAAGGTACAATATAATTAGATCCCGAAATGCATAATTTTAAATAAAGATCAACATTTTTAATTTGGGGAGAGCATTTTAGTGGAAAGAAAAGTATTTACTTATTTTATATTGCATATCGCGAGTTGCAGGACACCTGTAGGTATTTCAATCGATTGCACATGTATATATAGCGAGACAAAGTTGGAGGCCTGAGCAACGTGCTCTGGTGGGGAAAGAACGGGGAAATAAAAATATGTGACGTTATAGAAGAGAGGAAAGGGCGAGAAAGCGGAAACGTTGAGAGATGAGAAGAGAAAAATGATTGCTCTTGCTCAAAGTTGTGGTCTACCAAGATAGGCCACTGGATATGTTGCAGAAAATAAGAAGAAAGTCGAGAAGCCAGAGAAAATTAATATAACAAAGTTATTATACTCTGGAGGAAACCTTTACACATTCTATTGTGTATTAACCTTCGCGATTCGTCTCCAGAATTTTCTCAATTTCTGCTCGAAAACTTTGAGCCTTTCATATCACCTCTTTCAAGAAAATCTTTTCATCTAATGAAACATATTAAAGATTTACACCAGATTCTTATGGACCATATATCGCAGAAGAAGAAGTTTATCCCGTGACATTTTTCTACCCTTTTACAATAAATCCTTTCCTAAAGAACAATATTTAATTCAAAGGCATTTTGAAAATTTTAGTTTTTCATTTGTAAAGCAGAATAGGTTTTTATTCCTTTTTTAGTATATACTTACTCTGCATTTAGAGGAAGGAAAATGTTTTATGGCGAGAGCAGAAAATACTTTTACCACTCTTTTCGCATATTGGCTTGTGAAATAGTATATTTTCTTGAATATGATATGAAGAGAAGAGTAGTTTCCAGAAAAAATATATTTCTAAAAGATAAGGGGTTTTTATTTTCTGCATGCATGCTGTATGATAATTTTTTACTTCAATTTCACACTTGAAGATTTTCTATTCAAAATGGGAAAGCAATAACTCGATGATCCTTCAGAAAGAATCCATTGATCGCTTTTTCAGTAATTCCATAGAGATTTGGTCGTTCCTATCTGGCTTCTGAAGCATCACACGTTCCTGAGCAATCTCGTTGGCGGAAGTTTGATCCATGTATAAAAAGGGTTCTATATCCCATCTCACGGAAGACATTGATTCCTCACTGCTCACTAGCCCACGTATTCAGTTACCAAGAATATTTAAATTTCTACATGGAGACGTTCAACATGATTGTCTTAAAAGCAGACCTAAGATGAAAATAAGGCGCACACGGAAAAGCATTTCCCTCTGGTTTGCCCGCACACTATGCATCTCGACCAATAAATTTCAGAGTAAGTCGGTAAACACCGCAACGTCATACGCAGCACTCACTTTGAACCATAAAACTGAATAAAAGTGCAAGGCGATAACAACGCTTGCAGAAAAAGCCAGACTCTCGATGTTTCAGAGTGAGGAATCGAGAGGATGTAAAGTTCGTAATATAAATGGTATTCAAATAAAATAAAATGGTGTTCTTTATAAGGAGAACTTTTCCAATGAAAGAATCAGAATTAAGTTGAAGCTGTTTGAAAATCGAAGCATTGGAACGAAATAATGTAGATGAAGTTTATAAGAAAGCATTGCACATCAGTTTTCAAGATAAGGTGAGACTCAAGGCCGGAAACTTGAGAAGGCTTATTCAAGCAAGAGGGGATGAAATGTCCTTCCCGGCTGCGAGTTTAGATAAGAATAATACAGAGAAACGTAATAATATAGCACTGAAAAGCCCTCTCTGAAGCTTTTAGAGTGCGAACACATCTAAGCTAAACCAGTAGCGTTATGGCGCTATAATACTATTCGGTGCTTGTTATACAAAGTTACTTTTAAGGTGAATCCACATTTAAACTTTAGAACTGCAGTTTTTGCATGCGATCATGTCTTCGTTAATCTATATTGCGTAACTTTACGTATTCATATACGTAAAGTTCGCATTGCGTTGCATCACGCACCAGTCTTAAGTTTTATAAATGTGGATTCACCTTTAGGACCCACTTGGTTATATTGTCTATAATTTCGTCTCTATGATTACGAAAGCCTTTATTTGAATTTTGAAAGAAAGATATGAGTAATAAGTAATGCAAACAAAGTTAGAGTATAATAATACTGAAGGCCAGTAAAATAATACCAGTTATAACTTCATCATCTGAATCGTATAGTTAAACGAAATAAAATGTCGGAAAATATATATTTGAAATTTCTTTTGCTTTACGGCGTTTTGTGCCATGGAATTATCGGGACAGTTTCAGAAAAGGATATTGGTAAATATAATAATATTTTATATGTAGATTCTACAACTAAAATAATATACTAATAGATCAAATTCCAGATGAATCAACGAACCTCATTCGCCAAAAACGTGTAATAAGTCGTGTGACAGGCGAAGATCTCCGACAATCGATTAGACAAGTGCCATATATTGTATTTATCAGAGAAAAAAGATCTGAAAATCATTGCCCTGGTACCATACTGTCGAATGTTATTATAATTACTGTTGCTAAATGTGTTACATTATCTAATGAGAAGTACCAAATTTTTTCTGCTACTTCACGTACAGAAGCTAGTAGTCGTTCGGCTGTTCATAGCATAGTAGATAAAAAGCCATTCTTTGGTATTCATCCGTTTAGAACTAAGGATGGTATATCTTTGATCAGAGTGGATCCACCTTTTGTCTTGAATTCTCTATCATCTACTAGAAGCATCCCACTTTTTCAAGGAAATATACATCCAGGTACAGAAGCTCTTGTTTCTGGTTGGGGATGTGATGAAAGCGGACAGTAAGTTTTCAATAATATATTAAACACATGAAATCCATTTCATTGGCAATAGATATAATGACTGACAATTATTTTACATTGTATTCTAAAGTTGATCTTTGTCTGCATTTCAGTTTCCAAACACAACATCCTATACATCTACGATCAATCAGGGTACCGATAATCAGTTTGCAGCATTGTATGGATTTATATCATCGTGTTTTTGCAATTGGCGAAGCTGATATTTGTACTCTTGATCCGAATGAACAACGATACTGTACCGTTAAAGATGCCGGAGCTCCTTTAGTTATTAATGTGGGTAATATGCCTTATTTAGCTGGTATCCATCTTTGGAATGGAGGAGTTTCAGGTCGCCAGAATCCTGATGTTTTTGCAAACTTGCAAGATCGTTGGTACAGGACTTGGATACTGGAAACCATGCAAATCATGCAAGATGAAGCAGTTGCACATAACCACGGATAAATACTAAGTATATACATGATTCTTGAATTCTGCACTTTAAATAACATTAGACCGTATTTAATCACACGAATCTTAAAACGACAAGGAGAAAATTATGTAAATAATAATTATTAAAATTCATCTTAAAAAAATCTTATAAAAATTCTAGTTAAATATGGTATTACTATTTTTTCTGACCTACTATAAATTAAAAATATTATTATTTTCCTTTTTATAGAATTATTGTGTCCACGTAGTTAAAAGAAAAGACTTTGAGATTTTTTTATTACGTGTAACGCAAATACTTAAAACTCCTTATCTTTTATGCGCCTCTTATTCAACATTTCGATAACTCATAAAAATTTCCACATACTCGATTTTTGCGTTAAGCAAAGTCATACCGACGGGGCTTTAAGGTGAATCCACATATACAAAAAACCTAATTTAACGCGGTGCGCATATGAAAGTGAATCTACAATTAAATTTAAAAACTGGCGCGTGACGAAACGCAACGCGAACTCTTAAGTTTAATTGTAGATTCACCTTTAGCTGGTTACAGAAGCGTCAGTCATGCGTGCAGATGACTCTCGGAGCCTGTAACTCAGTTTTCTATCCACGTAAAAGCATTCTGCAATTTCTCACCTACTCAAACCATCGTCACTGTACGCGCTCATATACACAATCGGTTATATGCTATATTCCTGGCCTCTTCTTTTGTCAAGTGTTCAAACACTAAGCTCATACATCAGCCAACAGAACTCAACACGCTTTTGATTTTATTGTTAGTTTCTTTCTTTGGGACAACAATACAGTCCAGTCGAAAACTGGTGAAATATTCTAGATATGTCATTAATATTCCAGGGGTCAATCATGTTTCTTGAATTTTTAATCTATATTAGTCATGGCGAGACGCATCGATGTTCCTTCCTATCCAATTCAGCCATAGGGTGAGAAATTGAAGAATTCAACATGTTTGAAATTAAAACACATTTTTAACATTGCATATAGATATGGTTCCAAATTTCAAGGCTCTACGAAACTTGAGGATTGTAATAAAGATAATAAAGCAGTAACAAGTTTGGAAAAAAATTTCCTGAGTAGATATTATACTTCATGTTTAAAGAGTTATCTTCAGTACTTTTTTGGAAAGGATTTTTATAGCATACTGATAAGGAAAGGCGAAGTAACGAGGAAGTAAAGCTGAGACCAGATAAAAAAAGAGGAAGTGAAGTTTGAATGGTTTGATTTGTGTGTCTAGTCTGCAGACCATTAAGGTCTCTCCCTCGAGTCCTTCGAGACCTGATTATTGCGGACAACCGCATTTAATGTACCGCAATTCTTACCCCAGAAAGCCTGATATCGTATAACTATCTGTGTAAATCCACATCACTTTATGCTATTTTTTACTAGCCTTTTTTTCCCCTTTATACATTTCGTCTCCATCCTCCAAACACTTTTCCCTCGGTTCTCTTTCTCGTTCATTCCGGTCGCGTGTCTCTACACCATTCAATTATAGCCCGAAATGAGAGCATGTTTTACTGAACCGAAAACACGTATGCCTTTTATGGACAAACATGTGGACAGTACTTCTTTTTGGGTTTCTCATTTTCATCACGAGCTTTTTTTATGTGAAGAAAAACAAAATAGTTAATTACGAATTTAGAGTGCTTGTTAGCTTTTCTTTTTATTGTAGATTTGACATTAAAACAAGAGTAATTTTCATTAATGTTGAATAGCTTTTGTTAAAAATAATGAAATAAGAGGATGAGGGAAATTTGCATTTAATAAATGTGGAAATGCGAAATATCCTCTAAAGATACAGTGTAATATAAAAAATTTCTGTTTTTGAGATAGGCACTCAATCTCACTCAATTGTTTCAATATCGAATATCGAAATCCATATTTTATGTATCATATATATGAGAATTCCTGCTCATGCAGCATTCATGTTCATATTTCTGCAACTGCAGTGTTTACTTTTTATTTTCATCTGCAATGTACTGAAGCATTGAACTCTTCAAAATATTCTCAGCTCTCTTTTTATAAAATTTACAAAAACATATATACACCCATTCGGCAAAATGGCGAACATATTCAAACCTGGTGGGAGAACCATTGTGATAAACGGCAGAAAATTCGACAGCATCATATAATTGGTGTATTATATCAATCATATATGATTCTTTCTGTGTCTGTTCTGTTTAAATAAGGCATAAAGCCATCCAAAAAGTTATTTATTGTTGTGATAAATCCGGGTTGCTCCACAGTCTCGACCTTGTCTGATCGCTGATAACTTTATCCGCAGACGACTTAACGAGAATTCCCCGAGCATTATCGATAATCGTGCACGGCGTATCGACTTTCGCACCATGAATACGCTTCAGTGCTCCTTTACAGCCATAAACATTGTATCTCGGCAATATGCTAACCGACACAAGGCGTCACTCGAAGCCGCGAACTAAGTAAGGCTTTTGCTGCACAAAATGATATTGATATCGAATAAATAAAGTATCGGATCGCAAAGAAATACACGCCTGACGAAAGGCTATTTCCATAACTACCTAAATCCCGTGCAGAAATCTTGATGTGGGCCTAGTAGGGTTCTGGTCAGTTTCCCCTACTTCTGGTGTGGTTCTGGTCAGTAAAACTGGTTAGAACCCGGCAAGGGTGTAACGGTTGGACTCGCGAATACCCTATATAGGGGAAACTAATCAGGGCCTTGTCAGTTTTTCTAGTGAATGTCTTTAAAAAAAAAACTATAATAGGGTTAAAATTATAAATAAAAATTACCTGCTTTTATGAAAATGTAATTTTAATATGTCAAAACATAGCAAAGAACATAAGAAACAATACAATATTTATATATTTGCTTTCGCAATGAAACAGAAAACTATTTAAATATTTAAATGGATAATTTAATATTTAAATGTAATATTTAAATCTAAATATTTTCAATTCGGAATAATCAGATGATATGATGTTAGTAATTACACATAGTCCTAATATGCTGCCCGATTAGCACCTTATTATAATTTATTTCATTTTATTCAGAATAGAAAAACTGACCAGGGCCTTGTCAGAACCCTATTTTAAATGGGGCAAAATGGGGCAATTTCTGCACGGGATGTTAGTCATGGAAAAAATGGAAGAAAATAAGAAATAATAATGTTAATATTGCAATTTTCTAGTAAACTGAAGAAAGAATATACTACATATGAGATGTGTACAAAGATCGTTGTGTTTGTCTGCTGGAAATTACCCTCAGGCACCTGATTCTGGAAGAAACTCGAGTATGTTATGAATTCCAACGGAATTTTCCTGCTTCTTATTAAATAGCCTAACCGTAAATTTGTGTAGAATTCTAGCGTATTTTTCCCCTCTTTTCCATTTCCATTACTCAAATCTTCTCTTCCTGAAAGCGATCTTTATGAATAAAATTTTATTATTTTTTTCCCCTAGTGGTTAGTGTTGAAAAGAGGAAGACAATGAATATAAATAATATTACATGTAGAAGGAAACTGTTAAATACTTGAAACATTTCCTATTTTCAATTAAATTCGTATAAAGTGTTTGTTTGAGAATGGTAGTGAAGACAACCTGGTATTTGCAGATATCCGTGTACAGCGTCCGAACCTTGCGATAGTCAGAGTGAAGAGAACTTTGAGGAGAAACTAATATTAAATCTGCACCCTCTCGAAGCCTCGAATCCTTTACTCTGAAATAGAACGGCATTGTACATTGTATTTGAGATATTACTCTAGCAAAGTTACAAAACGTGCACTTTGAAACTTGACGAAATTTCTCTCTGTTCTCAGAAGTTACACAGTTTCTTCCAAAAATCTAATAATTATTCTTTCAGAATTTTGATTTAGGTATAAATTTATATCTTAGTCAAAATATTCGCTAGGAGATGTAATGCAGGAATTCCTAGGCCTTTCTATTTCCAAGGCCATTACAACGGATGATATCACTTCTATACTCAAATTGGTAACCATTGAACCTTAACCGGAAAAAGCGAACTTTGCAGTGCTTTCTACTGTCGATATCTACTCGGGGAAATTGCGAACGATTTCGCATGCGACGCGATGTGAATAATACGAAGCAAGGTGCAGGCAGGCTTTTTTGAATTCAATATATGTAGAGCAGAAAAGCACAATCCGACCTCACTTGTCTAAAATCTAAAACAAGAAAGAGAAGTAGTGACCTATACCTTCTTTCTTTCTTTATAAAACGCAATAATAGCATTGCTCTGCACGTAGTGGTACGTAATAAAGAAAATGCCATCTAGATTCTAGAACCATGCTCATGAGGACCAGAAAGACTCGATCTGAGGATAAAAGTTCCAATCCTTGTGCTGGGCACGACTGAAGATACTAGGAGACAAGCAGTATGCTTTTTGAAATTTTTTTCTCTATCATTGTTATTTTGTATCCTTTTATTTGAACAATTTGAACATTTAGAGGAATACTTCAATACAAACACAGAAAAAACAAGGACTGAAAGTGTTTACAGCTTAAATCAGTTTTTAGGCTGAATTTAAGCTTATGTCAGTTTTTTCTGTGAAAGACAAGAATTGATATCAGTAAAAAAGCATTTCCGTGTAAGAAACGTGCTTAGTATCCAGCATTAACATAAAGACTGATTTGTGTTCATACTTTGAATTATAGTCGTCCATTCATTTCAAGTATTTATATATTTGCCAGTAAAATCCTCGTAGCTACATCAAATAATTGCGATCTGTAAAAGATTTACGCTCGATTTAAGGAATTGCAAACGTATCCAGGTCACGTAAACATCGTGAGCGACTGAACTTTTTCGCTCTCTTGAAAGATCTGCAAAGTGTATTTTGATTTCCAGAGTATACGAATTTATCACTTATATTTTATCACAAATTCGTGAAAATTTTGCAAATGAATTCATAAAGAATATTATACTGATATAATTAAGAGGAAAATCTTTTAATTAGATCTTTTATCAGAAAGCTAGGTTCGATGTTAAAACTGCTTCAATAATTAAAAGTATCCAAAGAAACGTACAAGGGGAAGAAGAGTTAAAGAGAAGAAATAAATGAGGGTCAGACGAAGTCATATTATGAGCTTAAGGTGAGCTTAACCGCTTAAACGACAAAAATGACCACCTTAAGCAGAAGATATCGCCCATTCCCATGTATTTTTCTCGGAAACTTTGATAACTTTGTCTAGTCTATATTCCATGGCTCTCGTAAAACGTGAAACGTGACTTTCAACATACCCACATTATTTCTTTTTTCAACATTATGATCAAAAGTTTTCTAGTTTCATGAGTACAAGTTCACGCTAACCATTTCAAGACAAATTATTTATATAAATAATATATAGTTAAGCTAGTTAGATGTATGTTTCATGTCTGACAAATAATTTTCTCCCAACGTATTTTGTTATTGACAGTAAAAAGATTTAATTTCTTGAAAGGTATAAAATAGTTTTATCGCGCCAGCACTAAAACTTGGAAGCTCATCTACAAAAGTTGAACAATTAACTCTGAAGTGTAAAAGTACAAATAGTGCACCCAAAATAGCAGGTACTTTTTACTTCAGACTGTGAACAGATTCTCTGCCAAGTATGAATAAAAACCAAGAAGATGTACTCGCCATTTAAGTGCAAACTCACGGACTAAGTAGAAACTCGTATCTATTGTTTGTGTGAAGTAAATACCTACGTCTCATGAGCTTCACTCGTTTCATTTTCAGTTCTGCTGGGAGTATTTCCAGATTTTAGAGAATGCACTTGTTGCATCGAATAATATTTTTTTGCTTTAAATGTAAAATTATATGAGATATTTTTTATTATTATTACTCAGTCTTAAATATACTTAAAAGCTTTCAGATTTAGAATTTTGTATAATGATGAAACTTGATTAACTTCGACAAAGTAAAGGTTGTCGCAAATCTCAGAAAAAAAAGAGGGCGAAATAGAGTTTGTCGTCGGTTCCCATTTAGCAAAAGTTGCGATATTGCGTGATATTGCACCGTCTAGAGCCGCAAGATAAATATACACGGCCCAACGTTATTTCGTGAAAATTGCAAACGCCTCTCTGCTCGATTTGATACCGAATTTTGCCATGAGAAGGCAACTTGTTTGCAGAGAGATTGAACGAAACTAAATTTGATCTTTTACTGCTGGAGGAAATGTCAATATAATCATTCTGTCAACGTACAGGATTATTTCAAGGCCCAATATTTGGTCAAATATTTTTAAAATTTTGTTAAGGATTGAATCCTTAATAAAATTTTTAAATCATCATTCTGTCCAACTTGAAGGCCATAATATCTTTGCATATATTGTTCAAAAATTAACATAAATAATTTAGTGTTTAAAATCTACATTACAAACAATTTCTTACATGACTATCATTTTTAGAAATGATAAAAGTGACACCGAAAACTATATTTACACAGGTGAATTTTTCTATCTTGTCATAGTTACACCTGTACTGTAGGCATGTTTATTTGGGTCGTTCCATGATAAAAATTCCAATTAAATTTTTATTTATTTCAAAGCTGTAGTTAAAAATAATATTTTATGAAACATAAATTTTCATGTATGTAAACTTATAAGTGAATTAATAGTTTCGATAATTAATTAGTTTCTATAGAAACTCAAGTACCTGTATATAGGATAGTGAAAACTATTATTTATTGTCTGAAAGTTGAATTTCACTGGATATTATTGTTTTATTAATAAGTTAGTAAAATTATACAGAATTCTTCACTACGTTATAAAATATTTGTTCAATAAAACTGTCATACTGTTTATTTAGAAACATAATTTACACGTTTCTGGTATATATCATATAAATACACACACAAGAACACGTTTGGCATTCATTGTCAAAAGTTTTTAAGTGGATTATATTCTTATACAATTTCATAAATTTTAAAGTCATAATCTGATCAGAGTTTTCAAAAATTATTGAAAATGTTTACTAAAATAAAAATTAATTCACTTTTGCTCATTGCAATTATTATCTACGTGATTAATATTGTTGAATCCAGCAGAATGACCGACGAGAAGAAAAAATGCGGTAAGATTATTATATCTATATTTGTGAAAAAGTGTCAAATCCATAATTAGAAAACTCTGAAATTGGATAATACTTTTCAGATGCTGATTGGAATGACGGAAGTTTGTTTCCTGAAGACAGTCCTTGCCGTAATATTTTCTCTTTAATTGTTTTACATTCTGCTTGTTACCTAACTTTTTTATGTAATTTTATAATTTGTTATAAATTTAAATTTTTCAATTTTTATCGACAGGTTTTCTACTAATGACATCAAATAAATTGAATAAATGGAAACCAAAGGACGCCGATAAATTGGCTAAATTTCGAGAAGCTTTTCTTAACGAATATAAAGAACTCAAAAGCAAAAATTTGGATATTTTCGATTTGAATCGAAGCTTAAAATTCCTGCAAAAATTAGGCTTTTGTGGTAAAAATATCAGTTATATATTATAGTTACATATTCTTTGTGAATTGAGAAATTCTTTAGAAAGGAATATATTTAAATTCCCTAAATGCAATTAAATTTACATGTCGTATTACAACTTTTTAGAAGAAACACTACAAAAGGATGTCGTCGATTTTTTTAAACCGGAAGCTTTGAATAGAAACAAGCGTTTAGGAGCATTTTTAAGAAAAAATCAATTTTGCGGTAAGAAATAGTAATCAACTATTAAATCCATAAAATCCATCCAAGAATTTAAAGTCCGATTTAAAATTATGTTTCAGATGCAAAAGTGATTGAAGAAAGTAAGACATATCTGAAGAAATTTTACATCCGCATTTTTGCTGAGATTTCAGATGATCCTAACTTGTCGACTTCACCGAGAGACATATTAGGAACGCCCTATACCGATATTAAATCGATTGATTTGTGGTAAAGAAGGAGAAACGAAACTTTGTGTTTTCCGCCTGAGAGGAAACTTGTAATTGTTTACTGAAGTTAGAATCAATAAAACTAAAATCACCCATAAACTAATGCATGATTTTGCAAAAACGATGCTTCATATGTAAAACTGTTTAATTAAAATACTAATTATACGTATGCGATATTCTGGTAAGTTTAACAACTTGCTTAAAGGTAACGGGTTACATCAAATTCAAGTACGCTAACCAAGGACTGGCAAGCTAGCACCTGCAAGAGCAATTCCGCCCAGGTTGACTATCTCTAAACCTTAATTATCAACACGTACTGACAATGGTCTACAGAGCGAGAACAAGCAGAGAGTGACGAGGTGATTTCCTTGCTCCGTCACGAATTCAACTCAGGATATGTACCAAGCCAGTGACATTTATAGTTCATAGCGAGACTCTTGGGAGTTGAGTAAACTAGCCCGAGGTACAAAAGGGATCTTTCGGTAGCCTCAATTAATCTAAATTAATGTTGCTATCTCTCATCGCTCTTCCAATGATGACGAGGCTCTGATGTTTGACGAGTTACCTCAGATTATTTAACTTTGCAAACTAAAAACATCATTGCAAATAACTTAAAGGAGGTCAGGGTGATTTATTTCCGGTCAGAAGTGACAGTATTGTTTAGCAAACTCCACTCTAAATGTAATTAACAATTTCGTTAATTGTTCCAGCCGCTGAATCCTCCTATGTTCAAAGTTTCGATGCATGACACAAACTACGAGACTTGTTTCAAATTCAACGCATGTTACACGTGTAGAAACCACATGTATAATGTGATTAGAACTATAGTGACTGAATGTTAACCGAAACGATCAATTATTGTTATAATTGTCACCTCTAATCGTGAAATTAATTAATTAAATATATTTTTTGAATCTTTTGATATAACTTGTGAAATTATAGAAGTGTCAAAGAGTCAAAGTTCTGATGATGATCATTGCTTGCTTACTGAGAGCATATATGTTATACATACATATCGTCGACAATTTAGAGGATCAGGATGAAAAAACGTTTGCGTGAACTTAAAAGAGGGACAAAGAGGCATAATTTACATCAGCAGGCCCTGTTTACAGAAGCTTCTCTGAGGCTAACGACGTTCGCACCCGCTTAACAAGTTGAGGAATAATTCAGTGCTTTAATTACGACGGGACTCCGACGGCCGCTTAATATTGCAGGAAGTCCCTATATCCCGTGACCGTTTGCTTCACTTCCTCATTGTCAGTTAGTCACGTCCTCAAATTTATTATAATCCTGTTGGCAACAGGAGATGAGAAGCTAGTTTTACTGTTTAGAGAACCTTTTGCATATCCCATTTGAGTTTCTAGGGACCGGAAGTGACCTAGGATGTAGTAAGCCTTAGTTCTATAAAGCACGAACGTACCTCATTCAAACTCTAGTCTTAAGTGCTCAGCATAATTACAGGGAAAATAAGATATTAAAATTTCATTTACGTATTTCATCACGCGTTTTATTAACTTTTAAATATTTACATTTATAAATATTTTACGGTGTACTTTTTTAAACCCTGGAAGCTTAAAATGTTATTGGGACAATAATGTTATTATTACCTTTTTAATTACTAAAAGAAATTGAAAGTTTAAAACGTTTAATGACAAAATAACTAAAAATGATTTGATTACCAATTTTATTTCGTATTTTTTATATATATATATATATATATATAAATAACGGTAAACCTCGTGATATTTTAATCCCATGAACTGGGAGCAGTAGATAAACTTATTATTAACTTACTGCGTTCTTAAATTGAATTTGATGATCGTATTTAATTATTTTTGACGTACAAAATTAATTTCAAGTACGATTTGGAGCTTTAAAAGATTATTACTTTATTATTATACCCAAGTTGGATCAGCAGCCCCTTGTACCCAGTAGATGTCTGGATGATGTAATTAAGATTCCCCTGAAACGTCGTTGGCACTTTAATGTAACGCCAAAATTGGACAACTTCTTTTGTGACCCAGTTTATTCCTGTCACGATTTCAGGGCCAGAATAATAACAACCCGTGGGCAGAATAAAAGGAAATTAAGAAGCTAAGTCATAGGAGGAGAGCTCATCGCTCTTCGATGAGAAATTCTTTTCGTGTTTGTTAACTACATATATAATCTTATTTAACTCAAAATATTTTCCAGTTTCAGATTCTCTTCTTGCGAGATATTCAATGCCCTGTCTTGGAAAATATATTGCGAAGTTAACTTTTACTTTTATTCAATTTTAGTGCGTCTTTTAACAAGCTGTTGAATCAGCAAATGCTGAGTGCAACAAAGGAATAAGAGCGTCCTAGAAAGGAGTTTCTCAAGCACCAATGTGAAGTTCATGAAGCAGTCTCTGCGATACTAAACTTTTATTTTCGAGATCAAAATGTGCTTGGTTATACGTTTTTTTTATGAGATCGTTTGAACGTATTTTATTTGCAAGGTATACAGAGTCATTCTTTTGAAGGATAATTACTTCCAAGAATTGTACATAATCTTGAGAGAAAAATATTTTTTTTTTAAATTACTTTTTACAAAATTAATTTTCATCTGAAGAATAATTGTAACATAATTTTACCTAGGCAAAAATATTTGACACAGCCCTTCCCCTTCCTTATTTGAAAAGAGTAGAGGATTTAGAGAGCTAACTCTAAAGGAAGGAAAGAGCCAACGATCTGTAGAAGTAGAAACGGATGATCGTCGTCAGGACTACGGCCAGGACGAAAGATTAGAAGAATCGACAGTGGACTCACTTGGGGGAAGAACGGAAGTTCTGATTTAAATCTACATGAGTAGTTCAACTGTAAAGTTCATTAAATTTAAATATTTATGAGGCTCAGAGGTGGAAACCCCGAGAAAACGACTTGGTTCTTTATTCTCTTAAGAAAACGAGAATTCATAATGTGAGGAAGGAAGGGGTCTGCAAAAAGAAGATAAACGAAGCTGATCTTCAACAAAAGTCATAGCTTTTATATCAAATCTGAAAACGATATAAAAATAAGTGTTACATAAATTACATAAATTTTTGTGAAATAGTCTTCCAATTATTTCTCAATGGCTTGTATATTTTCATTAATTCGGCATTTCCACTTGCTTTGGAATATTGCAACTTCGTTTCTTTCGAAAGATCCCGAAAGGGAAACGCTAACCATTAATTAAGTTTTCATTGCCATTTCCGCAAAATTAGTTCTCGCACCGCTGACGCTGTTATGGAAGAAGTCGTTGGAATTTCTTGAGCGTGAAATGCGGTAAGATATCATGAAGTTTTCATTGCAGAAAAGGCTTAAATGACTAATTATAGTGTTAATGAAAAAACTGCAGAAATTTTAATGGGCATTATTATTAATCGGCAATAATTACTGCTAATTTACTCTCTGATGGACCAAATAGAGTTAGAGTTTGAACTGAGTCCCTCAAGGGACCCCGAGACTCTCTTTCTTGGTATTCCAGATATTAACTCAGTCGTAATTATATTGCGGTTTAATACCTCATTGCGCTTGCTCCATCCAATTTACGCTGGAGCATCTGGATTAAGGCGCTGAGTACTATAAGCATATACAACAATTCTGTATCGATTGAAGCACTCAGAAGAAGATGAGGGAGGAGGAGAGAGAATGTGCACTGTAATTTCATCAAATGTCGGCACTCAAACTGAATTCCATGAACGGGGAAAACGAGAAGGGTGGAACGCCGGAAAGGGAAAGAAGAGAAAATTCCTCACAATCCATTGCTGGGAGGCTAATGCACAGTGTGGCAAGATAACGCCTGTTAAACATCGAATTCAGAGTCACCCAGTCTTCACCCCTCTCAAACCCCGTACATAGTCCAGCTTTGTTCACTCTTTACCCTTTTCACCCTCTCATTCCAAGAAAAGTTGGATGCTACACCCTGAAAGGTGAAGATGAGTAGAAGAATCTGAGAGAAATAAAACTAGAAGAAAACGAGACAGAGTCATGCTTCCCTTACCAGTTGTTTTACGATCGTGTATCTCGCGCCTATTTGCTAGACCATTCTCTTTATCTTGACCACTTCTTCCTCTGGAAAGAAAAGAAAAGAAAAGAAAAGGTGAGAGTTGTGTCCGGGAGATAAGAAAAGACGTGAAACTGTAAAAAAGAAAAGGAATATCCCTTCTGCTAGAAGCAACTCTCCACGACAACAATTTACTGGGAAAAATAATGAAAATCTTAATTTGGAAGAGATGTCAAGTTTAAGCTGAGAAGCTTGCTTTCTTCTCTATACAGACAGAAGAAACCTTTCTTTTGTTACTTTCGAGCTTTAATTTTCTTGGATGAGTTTGTTTTTAACGCACTCTTGATAACTGAATGGAGACTGAATTAAATGCAGATATTATTTCTCTACATTGTATTATTGGCGCGTAGATAATAATATATGATGTGAAGGCAAGATATTATTTTAATATGTAATATGCAATCAAACTACCTGTGGGAAATTCCACTACAAAGGAAAACTTCTGATAAAGGGTTGATAGTTTCTGTTCGAAATTTAATTACAAATGTTAACCACGAAAGTGGTTCTCTTGAGATTTAATGAGGAATGAATTTAATAACGAGGGATGTGGTAGAAAGTTTTTTAAAATTTTTTATGTTATATTTATATGTTTGATATAAATTATTTTGCCAGTAAACAAATTTTAAGAGAAAAATTTGAAGAAATTGCCTGTTCTGTTCGTCAATACGTAAAAATTTACCACAGCGTATCTCTTTGTTTACGATTTATCATAACGAGACGATAAAATCTTTTTAAGGCGGATTAAGAATGAGCCTATGTATATAAATCACGGTCAAATAAATTCAGATCTGAAAAAACTTGCTTGGCCATAAAAACTGAAATAATTTGGTTTTACGCGTGCGGCAAAACGGCTTACCGGGAACGAGAGAAACGGCGATTACTCGGTGCTTTTCATAAAAAAACAGATTTTCGCTTTTTTTTTTATTCATAGGTTTATTTGTATAGCTTCCGCAATATTTGCTCTAATACTAGAAAGTTGAAACTTATTCAATTCTTTTATTTAAAAAATTGATGTCCTAATAAATTCTAATAAGGCTCACACAACTCTACAGTTTCTAGAGTTGCATTACGTTAATTTTTTTATGTCAAAGTATTTAAAACAATACTCTATAATAATGCCAAGAATTTTTTAGAAATATTTCTCAATTCCCGGCAATTAAAATTGTTTTTAATTATGCCTGGAAAAATACTTAGCCATGGAAATATTTTTATATCATATCACATTCATGACAAAACATAGCTACATAGAATCTAAATCATATAATTTGCAAAAGAAAAATAAGAAGGTACCATTTACCTTCTCGCAGCAAGTGGTATAATAGCAGGCTGTGAGCACATTCATTTCTATCCTATGGAGTAATTTTATGAAAAACGGATATTATTGCAGAATTTTCCAGTTTAGACATTTAAAATTTAATTAAAATAAGTTTAAATAATAAAAGTCCCAGAATAGTGAATCACTAAATCAAAGATAATCTTTACTTTCCCTATTGGAACAACGTCCCGTCAACAGCAATAAATCGGTTTCACTTTGATCATCCATAACTATATAATCGCGCTCATTGTAACGCCGCGAGCACGTAACCCGTAATTACTTTTGCGCTATGTTTTGTCATTGAGCCAACTGGTATTTTGTCTTTGTCTCAATAGTTCGAGATCCAAGAAGTTTTCAGTTGATGCTCTCAGAGACGATGGCGATAAGATGGAACGAGCGAGGTTTCAATTAGCGTCCATTCCCGAGCACCGAACAGCCTCAAGTTTCAAGTTTTACCGTTCTCGACGGGACTAGCTCAGTGCTTTGGTAAAAACGAAGTCTGCAATTAACGGGGTAATGTCTGCTGCAACTACGACTGGGGGGAAAGTGTGTTGGAATACTTGCGATCGTCTGCCCGTCACGCTTTGGATAGCATTGTTCAAGAAATGCTCTCGGCGAGCTCGTTTTCTCAGAAACTCTGCGAATGTCTGGAAGAAGTCAGCACTTCATTCCTAGCAAAGAATATTGCATTCGTGGCTTTTTTTCTTACAGAGTGGATAAAATTTTGGAAAGGATGTATTTATGTACATATATACACTGAGAAAAATGTTTGGTGCGAACAACAAAACTTTTTGTTGATAATAGAAGCAACAAAAATTGTTTGGTTCTGCCAACCAAATCTTGGTTCTTTCTACAAACTTTTTGTTGAACCAAGAAAATTCATTTGAACCAACAAAATCTCAGTTTTGGTTGAATTAACAAAACTTTGGTTGGTTCAACAAAAATTTGGTTGGCACAACCAAAAATCTTTGTTGCTTCTACAGCAACAAAATTTTTTACCGGGAAAAATTGGGAAAATCGGGAATACTCCTGGAATTTTTTTTTAATTCTGGAATTTTTTTCAAGAACCTACTTTTATAAACTATTTTTGTTTTCTGTCATTTTATAATTTGATTGAGTAACTTAGATGCTAAAAATTAAGTCTGATTAGTAGTTGCTGCAGTATTACACATATAACTTTTATAATTTATTTAACAAATTTTAGAAACTATCCAAAGATTTCGAAGGATTATAAATAATTTCCAGGTATTCTCTGAGATTCTCTAGGTTTTTAATGATTTCAAGACATTTTCAATAATTATAAAAGATTTTCAGAGGTTTTTAAGGAAAATTAGGGAATTCAAAGAATTTGTAAGAAATTCTAAGGAATTTTAAAGAACTTTAAAAATCTTGTAAAAATTGCATGTAATTTGGACATTTTAAATATTATTTTAAGGAATTTTACAGAATGTCACTAGATTTTTATGATTTGTAAAAGATTTTGTATAATAATTGTAAAGGATTTCATAGAATTTTAAGATATTTAAAGATTTTTTCAGGAATTTCAAGAAATTTCAATGAACTTTAAGAGATTTCAAAAGTTGTCGTAAATTTGAGAGATTTTTACGAATATTAAATGTTGTGAAGTGATTTTAAATTTCCAAAGATTTAAAGTGAAAGTGTCTGAAAGTTAGGGAAAAGTCAGGGAAATTTCAGGGAATTAAAAAAATTGAATTTAGTGGCCACCCTGCCTTAGTTTATTATTAAAAAGAGTAAAAGTATTATATAGATAAATAATAAATAATAACCCAGTGGCAAAAAGACATTGTTATCCTGAAGACGTCCTAAAGACATCCTTAGGACGTATTTAACAGTCCAATGATGTCCTAAAAACGTCTCACGTCCAAAAGACGTTTTTTTGACATTATTTTGACTGACATGTCATGGACGTCCTAAGGATATCTTTAGGACGTCCTCAGGATGTCAATGTCATTTTACCCACTGGGAAACTCTATAATATGTTAGATTTGTTGATTTAATATGTTAACTTCATAATAGTAAATGTATGATGTAGCATTAAAGTGTGTTTTTACTTTCCTGGAAAATCAGGGATTTAGCCTTGAAAAACCGGGAAAACGCCTGGAATTTGAATCGGTTGAGAAAGAAGACAATAACATTTTTCAGGTAGCTAAAAATCAATTCGGTTCTTATGCCTTTCTTTTAATAAAAGGAATCACCTCCCTAACTCTAAAAATCACACACCCTCGAGAGGGTAGCATTAAGGACGACGAGGGCGTGAGAAATCTGGAAGAAATATATGGTAGAACGAGTATTACATGGGAGTCGTGTATCTACGAGAAATATTTGGTCCCTTTTCGTGGGTGTCGATAGACCGTGAAATCCGGGTAAAAGAAGCGTATGTTCGCTCAACGACGGGAGATTTATCACGACGACGCGCGATTCAGTATTATAGGGTTTTCCTTGAATATTTGGATGTTCGATGGACTTAAACTCACGGTGCCACTTGGAAATTCCACACTGGTCTCTCGTTCAGCGTTGTGGTTGGTGTGAACCTTAACCGCCAGTCGAGTTTAGCGCACTATAACGAGATAACGACCAAGAGCGAAAGATATATCGTGTGACGGGACACGAAATTTACTAAAGTTGGTCAACCATACTAAGGATATAATAACTTACAACAACAACAATCCATTTTCAGTATACGCACTTCTCAATCAAGGTGACAGATTTTTTAGTCCGTTCCTTAGTCCAACTCCTTTATCAGCTTTCAATGATTCCCAATGTTTTATTCCCGAATTTTCTTTATACAAATCAGGAAATAGTTGAAGCCATAAAATGTATTTTCCTGGATTCCGGGGTAATATTTTATTGTAAGTCGGCAGGACGATGTTATTTTTTCGTTAAAACAAACAAATAAAAACATATATATGACCAGAAGCGAGAATCCTTTCTGAACTGAGAGGTTTCAAGGATCCTTTATGGGAGTTCTACCTCTGGGAAGTCTGATAGACGTGCCGATAAAACTTTCGTGGCACCTAAATCAACAGTCGTGGATTCTGAAGATCGAAGGGCCACGGGCAGTCTACTGGCCAATCCCCACATATGCGGATCGCTTCTTCTCACTTCTCCCTTTTCATCTCTTCTTTTCATCCCTGGTGGTACAAACTACGTCGACTATAGATCTTTTAGGCTCGTTGCCCTAGGGACTCCCGTTCCACCTTTAAACCCACCTGGTACCACAAGTGGCTAGGTTTTCCTTTTCCTTTCAAATTAAAAATTCGATCAGATTCGTTCTACACCAATATCATCTAATTTTCAACATTTATTGTGAAATATTCTGAAGTGTTTTTAATTTCACCTCATCTATAATTGCCAGTATTTATCGGAGCAACCATAGATGTAAGAGTGGCTGGTCGAACCACCGGTTTTATTTTCATCGGATGACGATCTTCGAAATCCCACCCTTTGCACGTTCGACGCTGAAACAAAGGCCCGTAATTATTTCCACGCGATTTTCCCAGATATGTAGGGAACGTACGGAGCCACTGCGATTTCGCAAACGTAAAAATGTAATTGCGCGAAATGTATCAAAGTAACGAGCCGGAACATCGTGTTGAGTATCAGGAGGATATCTTCCTTGCTCCCCTGCTCCCTTCTACCTCACGAATTCCAATCCGCCTCCGCCGACAGCCGTCGACTATCGATTTAAACATTAGTGCTTCGCTGTGATAATAGAATCGTTTACGTACACGTCCGCTTTCAGTATTTAATCTATTGGTCGCGATTTCCGTTTTCTTTTGACTTAGACTTTCTTTGGTAGTTTATGTTTTGTGTTGATCAATTTATAACTTGTTCAATCTTTCTAAAGTTGCTTTCTTGTATTTCTTCATTGCACGCAGAAAAATGAATCTGTTAAAGTTACGGATTCACGATCTGCTGGAAATTTCTGCTATTTTAACAGATAAAATCTGTTAATCTTACAACTCTATCCGTAAAATTTACGGAAAGGTTTCTGTTAGAGTTATCTGCTAATGTAGCAGAAAAAATCTGATGTATTTACAGCTTATAAGATCCGTTGATTCTAAGCATTATAAATTTATAAATTTAACAAAAAAAAATCCGTAGATTTTACAGATTTCCATCTGTTCGCATTACCAACGAGCCATTGGATGCGCAGAAACTGTAAATTCCACGGATAAAATCTGTAAATTCTACGGATAAAATCTGTAAAATCAAAAGATTTCTTTTCTGCGTGTGCTCTGACTTTCAGTTTAAAATATTACATTTAATATTGCATTGAATATTGCCTTTTAAAAAATGCCATTTAAATCGATTCGATCGAAAATCAATTACTTCCTGTCAAATGACTCATTGGCAAAGACGAACTGATATCAATATCAAGATATTACCTATAGTGCCAATCAGTCCTAATATCAAAGTACGATTCTAATTGAATTGCTATGTTTCTGAGTCGCTGAATGAAAATAGGAAGAGTCGTAAAGATATAATTGAAAGATGGTGGAAATATTCCATTAGAAGTAAAAGAGTAATTCTAGATAAGTGAAACTTAGGGGTAGAAGAAATGCACAGTGATAGGTATATACAAAAGACGGATGGACTGACAATTTAATAATATTAGCTGCTCCTAAAAGGAATCATAAAGTTGAGTTCAATCAGTCTGATCAGATTCTGATTAAGTGCATGTATATATATATACTATCTTCAGATCCTAGTAAAATGAAAGAAAACTTTCAAGAGGAAACTTCTCTCACAAAGAATAATCTAATAGTATAGTGAAGTTTACTTTCCTCTTGAAATACTTAGTTAATTTTAATAAAATTACTAACGAAAGCCATCATTAAATGCTCAATAAATACGAACTGAGTTAATAATTATATTCCTATCATTATTTGTACACGGAGAAAAATGGAAGGTAGCGGTTTAGTAACCTTTACACAAATTCAGTAAAGAAAACTTTTATTATAAGACAGAGTCCAAAAATGCAGTAATCATTCCTAAACAGTTTAGGAATGATTAATGCATTTTTGGACTCTTTTTTATAATAAAAGTTTTCGTTACTGAATTTGTGTAAAGGTTACTAAACCGCTACCTTCCATTTTTCTCCGTGTATACAGTAATTTCAATACCAATGGCTATTTGACTGAACTTTCTGCCTGTCATATAATTTTATGACTTTTTCAAGCTCTACGACTTTTTTGTATCGACCCTTTATTTAAAAAATGTAAATGTTTCGTTGAATCTCGTGCTATAAACACTGACAGTAGAAATGGTAGGCTTGCAAGGGGTTTTCTTCTATTGATGATATTGATGGGAAACATAAAGAGAAAAGAGGTTGTCGTTCGTCGATGTCCCGCTGGGAAATGCAGTGACCCGCTGGAACTTCCGGTGTCACGGGAGGCCATTATCGCCTTTTATTGATGCCATAAATGCGTACGGAGATTCGCTCTCGTTTAGATACTTTCTTACCCGACACTTTCAGCCATATCTTCAACAAATTTTCTCTTGCTCGGTCGTTACTATTATGGCGTATTTGCTATTTACTACCAGGATGGTTTTAAAGTGAATAAAGTAATTCGAGGTATATATATTTCTTGAGGCATATAATTTAAAATAAATTACGAAGGAATTTGTAATTCAAAATTTGCGCTATAAAAAGGAGGCATTATGCAGATTTTTTGATTCAACGGTTCGATAAAATTTGTTTACTGAAAATAGAATAAATAAAAATAGAACTAAGCCAATTTTCCATGGAAAATCTTTCCCTTCTGTCTAGTACAAATATTAGACATGGAATATACCAAGTCAGGTAAAAGCCTTCAATATGAATGTCTGGCAATTCTAAATTTGTGAATCTTCGAAGAAGAGGTGAGCCAGGTTAGTCACGAAGGTCTATCGAATTCTCAGAGGTAATAATATTTATCGATTTCCAATTACTCCCTCTGTGCAATGCCGTATCTCGCATTCTGACAGTTTCTGGTACGCCTTGAGCATCAATCTCCCCTTCTTCGATCAAGTCTCGTAGTTTTTATACAGCAGTAAGAATACCACTGTTATGCGATGCTTGCGTAAAACAGTTTCACGATCCAAGTGTCGCATAAACTTTTAGAAGGTTGGTATGCGCTTCGTACGTGAAAGCATAAATTTTAGGAATATAGTAGGACGCACGTGCGTAGATTGCTCGTAAAAAAGCCTAGACGAGCCATTCGTAAAAACATGAAGACTCCTATGCTCGCAAAATCTTACTGTTGCTAACTTTACGAGATCTACAACGCAAAGCTGCTCGCAATACGATAAGACGGAAACGATTTGCTGCAGTTCCTTATACATCCAATTTTCTTTATAAATTGCTCGATTTTATTTATTTAAATTTATCTATAAGGATTTTTTAAAGTGTCTTTGGTTTTAGATACAGATTTTAGATGAAGGCGATAAAAGAAAAAAAGTTGTCATGATTTTTCAGTTACGATCAAGGAAGATGTGTTAAAGAGTAAATGAAACAAAGGACTAGTAAAGAAGTCTCTTTAAGAACGGATACCTATAAGAGTTTTACGATGGAACCCATTTTACTCTGGACTCTGGACCATCAACCAACACCCTACAAAATGCGCCTATCTTTATCGCTGCTTTGTAATTTTCTTTCATCGCACTATTTCTTGCAGGTTGCCACTTTGATGAAAGCAGATATAGCGATCTCTTAGGTATCTCGAGAATGATAAGATACCTTTCTAATCCCTGGAGACAATCTGTGAAAAATTGCATTTTTAGTGCAGCCAGTTTTCTTTAGAAATATCTAATATTAACTAGATAAATATTCTATAATCAATTATTATTAATATACAAAAAGTCTTGTCATTTTCTAGCTCGACTTAAATTTCATCATTTCTTCTGATGACATTTAAATTATTAGTTACGACTACTAATAAACTTTTTTTCTGCGTTCTTGCTACACTTTATACTTAATTATGTAATTGAAAAACATTTTTAATTTCATTCCAATGCAATTTCAAGATTTTCTCTAGAATTTTTATCGAATTGATCTTAAGGATTAAATCGTAATGGTCGTAAGAATCCTTTTCTCTTTTATTGGAAAGCTTAGAACTGAAATAGTTTGAAAATGATAATAATAAAACAAATTAATATTTATTTCTATCTTTAAACTTCTACCTTGAATCGCTTCTTTAGCATTTTTTTTCCAGGAAAAATTATAATGTCAATATTCCGAAGTTCGCTTCACCAATAGCGAAACAGGTGCTGCACCTTTAATGACTCTCAGAGAATCTTCGGCACAGCCCTTCAAGTTTTACGAGGCACTCGAGGCATAGGAACCGCTGTGGGTTCCGGAAGCAGGATTTGAATTTACTGTCACTAGCGGATTTACCTTTCGCTTGATTTCACGCACTCGGTAGCTTACAAAAGCTGACTTGATCCAAATCGCTACGTGAGAAATCCACTTTATATATATAAATCTACTCAAGAAATTTTCCCCAATAATTACAGATTACAGTTTCATGCCACTGTCTTAAAAATAAGAGAAATATCGATATTTTTATTTATTTTCAATAGTAATCTGAAACAGAGTTGTTCTCCGAATTTCAGAGGAAATTTCTTATTCCCAGTGATAGTGAAAGATAATAAATGGGGAAAGTTGTCTATTGCAATCACATCTTTTACATGAAAAGTATAATAGACGTTTAAAAATATGTTCTCTCCGCGCGAATTGGATAATCTATGTATTTTCTCGCAAATTACTGTTCGTAAAATTTTAAGGTGTATATTTTGTTTATTTATTACTGTAATCAATTTTGCACTTTTAAAATCCGAGGAGCTATATTTGTTTGTTAAATTTTTGTAGGGTTTTTGCCTTCTTTTTAATACTCAAAAAAATTTCTAGTTGAAATAACTAGAATGCTAGTTAAATCAATCAGAAAAAATAATAAGTAAAAATTCGAAGTGTTTTGAGTCCTTCGAAATGAAATAAAGACTATCTTCTCATAAGTATAAATAATAATAATAATAATAATAATAAGTAATGCAATCCGCATCCCACAATATCCTGGAAACACAATAAAAATCGCATAATTTTATAACGTCCTTAAAATCATTCTGTAATACCAACAAAAGAATGCCACACTATAACATGCTTTTTTAGAATCAATAAACTCTTTTATAGCCTCTACCTACAATAGTCAAACAAATGCTTCATTTTTTGCGACCTCAAAAAACTAAATCTTCATAAGAAAGTAAAAAAAACCTACATTTTCAATATTTACTTTCCTATCACAATTTCCAACCAATGACAACTCTTTAAAGCAGAATTAAAGAAAAGCTGATCACTAATTTACTTTAGTAAACATTTTTATTAATTGTTACTGATTTTTGAATAAAATTTCAGTGAAATTGTGTAAATTTTTACTAAAGTAAATTAGCGAACGACTGTTTAATAATTCAGATTAGATATATTTCTAAAACCATTTTTTCCGAAAAAATATATTCTATTCTTTTTGAAATTTGAGAAAATGGTTAGAACCAAATTCAGTGTTTAACTCTGGTTACCAAACACCAAACGCATGATTGGTTTCCGTTTCCGGTCTAGTGTCACAAGTCGTGAAATCGTCTTTGCGAATCCGAACGGTGGTAATAACGAGGGTAACAATTATGAATGAATTTCTGAGTTTTTGTGATATCTACCAAGTGACCGGACTAGTTGCGGTCCAGTGAGCATTATGACGACAATTAAAATATTAGTCTCCTCGTAAACGACATTGGTACCTTTGCACGGAAGAAAGTATTCAGAGTACAATGTCCTCTATAAAAGCACGTGGGACTCAATATTTGGCATCCAGTTGTTCGCTGGCTGCACCCCAAACACGGCGACATGGCTACGTGGGTAAGTTTCTCCAGTGCCATTTCGAAAACTCGGAAATCGGAACGTCTCCTTGTTTGCTCATTCGCTTCAACCCTCAGGACAACTCTGCTTATTCACTAGGATTTCCTAAATTTGCAATCAATTCATTTTTTAATAAATACAATGGATTTCGTGTTTACGAGAGACCGTTCATTCGCAAATTGATTATACGTGAATCTATTGATTCTAATTCTACTGATTCTAAAATGTTTCTGAAAAATCCTTTTAGGAGTCAAAATATTTCAAAGAAATATTTTTTGAGTCATATTCTGCTTTACCATTTCTTTAAATCAAATAAATTTTCCTTAATTCAATTTTTTTTCTCAGTGTATGGAAAATCATTAATTAATTCAGTGAACGGCCCCTCGTGTGTTTCTATACGTAATTCACTTATAAGTGCATTTTTAATTATTTTTAATTACTCAAGTACAGATTTTTCCAAAAAGTTATTCATTTTAGGAACTAAATGCATTAAAGAACTTTAATTGTAAGGATGTCAAGTTCCTTGAAATATAATTAATCTTTATGTAACGAATAATGAGGCTTATCCGATTTTCGAGAACACATAAAAACATATCAAACTCTAGTAGAAAAACTGATTAATACAAATACATGTGATATTAACAAAAGTAACCATTTTCAAGGGAATCTCAAAAAGTAACGAGTGATAAAGTAATCTAGTTTAGATACAACGCATTTTTATCATAATTATTTTTCACAAAGGATTACACAAAATTCTTCCTTCGAAATATTTATATTTATAATTCGAAGTTCATTTAAAAAGAATTAAATTTCCTTTAAGAATTGAAAAGCTGCGAAAAATAAAAATTGGAAAAAATAGACGAATGAGATTATTCTAATGTGATGGAATTCTCGCAGAACTTAATTACTACCTACACAAACTGAAAAAGTTTTTATAGCCCCGAGGTGGGGTTTGGTGCCAATCACTGAAGAGAAAAATGGGGGAATAATTATTATTATCCCAAAAAAAGTTTATCACTTGGTGCCATTCACTTTCAACTATAATAAGTACCAATTATTGTACTTTCGCCAATAAAACTCTTGATACCAACGGGATACTCTTACACAACCATTTGTTAAAAACTCTTTTCTTTATATTCTAAAATCACAGCACTTGGTGCATTAGAAGTACCTTTACTGACTGAAAAATAATACAAGACACATTCTGTTTTACTTCTTGCTGATGTATAATCTATACCTCTCACTTCGATACTTTATTAAATTTCGATTCTCATTAGGACGTTGCACTGGTCCTACTTTTTTTTTTCAAATTCTTCACAGAAAACTAATTTGTCTAACAAATAAACTCCACTTAAGTGATGGTTATATGGAGGATAATATGACTTTATATAAAAAAGAGTAAACTTTCATCTTTAAATATAATTGAAATCCGGATTTAAAAAAAATTCTTCTTCTATATTGATATATATGATTTATTTAATCTAAGTATAGTTTACAAAGTTGGATTAAGTTCGAAAACAGTTTTCTACTGAACCTTTCCTTCTTATCCCTTTGTACAAAATAAATCTTAGAATTTATTGTCAATAATTCCGCGAGTGATAGTGCAAAATACCGATAACCCAATTGATATTGATATTGATCTATTATTAGAAAGAGTAACTCGATTACAAAAAAATCTGCAAATGCCATATTATGCTCCATAAGAGAAGTGTTAAACAGTAGAAATAAACCTTCAGTTTATCTATACGCAGGCGTGGTTATTGTTCCTCGGGCAACTGGCAGCAGTGGCTGGCCAGGATCCGAGAACGAGGAACCAGAAGCAGTTGCAGCCTGCCGACGTAGAAATAGAACCACTCAGACTACCAAGGGAGCTGAAAAATCCGCAAAACTTTGGTATTGCAGAACCTAAGGACCCTCAACAGGTGTCGAGTTCTACTCAGACATTTCTGGGGGTATCAGAAAGAAACCCTCACAAACGACAACTAATTGAATTGGGTATCGGAGGTTTGCAGCCTCATTCAGTTCCCATATCTGCGTCTCAGAATCTGGGCTATAGTTCCAGTCTGAAGACAAACAATGTACCAACTATCGCTGAACCGAATCTAAGTTTACAGCCAAGAATAGGAGGTCCAGAAGTAAAATTCGCGACTCCAGCGAGTCTTCTACTTGAAAGAAGAAATCATGAAGTGACTTTCCATCACAGTCATGGTCATCATCATGGACATCATCGTTCACATGATCATCATGCGAAGCATGGTCATCACCACGGACATGATCACCACTCTAAACACCATCATGACCATGGACATAAGCATGGACATAATCACAAGCATGGTCATGATCATAATCATAAACATGGACATCACCACAAAGAGGAGCACAAGCATCACCATGATCATAAACATGATCATGGACATCATCATAACCACAAACATCACGAGGACCATAAGCACAGCCATGAACATGATAACAAACATGATCATGGCCATGAACACAAGCACGGCCATCATCACAAACATGGTCACAAACATGGACATGATCATAAACATGATCACGGGCATCATCACAATCATGGACATCAGCATCATTCCAAGCATGAGCATCACGAGGAACATAAACATCACGGAGAACATCATCATCACCATAAGCATTCTCATCATAATGAACATCATCATCACCATGAGCATCATCACGTTAACGAACATCATCATCATCATACCCACAAAGAAACCGAGACCCATCATCATCATCATGGACACGAGCACGGAGAAAGTCATAAACATGGCCACAAGCAAGATCACCACCATCATCATGGACATGATCACAAACATGGGCATCATGAGGAACATCATCACGGCCATCATGAGGATCATCATCACAAACATGGACATGAGCATAAACATGGTCACCATGAGGATCACAAACACGGGCATCATGAAGATCATAAGCACAAGCATGGACACGACCACAAACATGATCATCATGAGGAACACAAGCATGGACACCATGAGGATCATAAGCATGATCATCATGAGGATCATCATCACAAGCACGGACACCATCACAAACATGGACATCACGAGGAACATCAGCATGGTCACCATGAAGAGCATAATCATGGCCATCATGAGGATCACAAACATGGACATCACGAGGAACATAAGCATGGTCACCAACATAAAGAGGAACACAAGCACGGTCATGAGCACAAACACGAACATGACCACCATGAACATCATAAGCACCATGAGGAGCATAAACACCACGAGGAACATAGGCACGGTCATGATCATCATCATAAACACGGTCATCATCATGATGACCACCATGAACATAGTCATGGACATGATCATCATCACAAGCATCATGAGGATCATCAGCATCATGCTTTTGAGAAACATGATCATATTTCCCATGGCCATCACAAGAGTTTCGATCACCACTTTGCGGGGCATCACACCTTTGAGGAATACGTTTTCCCAGAGGAAAGTTCTCCAGTCGAAACAAATGTTAATCCACCAGTTGTTGAGGCTAAAGCTGACCCAGAAACTGCAGCTGCCGAAAATAGGAGCTCTTTTATCATTAAAGCATAATTTTAATGTGTTTGATATTTTTTGGTGGAATCTGTAAAATAGATTCCAGAAATCTACATGTTAGATGTCAATACTACTGATATTACGTAATCAGTGCTCAACTTGTGCAATCCCTACGCGATGCTAATTGCCAATTTTTTTTTGTTTATTAATTGTGTAATTTTGTTATCTATTTTGGATAAATAAAGTTTAACAAAAAATATCTAGCGTTTTGTACTTATTTGGAATCAAGTCGAGTATCAGAAAGACATTTATTCCAATAACCCTAAAAATACTGGAGTTACTTCCTAAATCGTTGGTCGACCCTTCCTTCAAATCAGGACATATTTTAAGAATCAGATTCTCTGGTTCACCGCATCGAGTTACATGTAAGTAATTCGACGGTAATGTGACGACTTACTAACTATTTATGATTGCACAATTTTAATAACAGTTTTTCTCTCATGCATCAAAATTCACATATATTACTATTGCAGGCTTGGTTTTTCATCATTGGGCTGCTGGCATCAGCTGGTCAGTCATCTGCTCAAGATCCTAGAACGAGGAATCAAAAGCCACTTCGTCCTGATGTAGAAACAGAACCAGTGAGAACACCTAGACAACTCCAGTCACCCCAGCCAATTGCTAATGGCAAGCCCACGAAACCTCTATCCGCGGAACCAATTTTGAGCTCTGCTCAAATACCGCGGGTAGCTCCAGAAAAACAACCCTACAAGCGTCAGCTTGGAGAATTAGGGATTGGAGGTTTCCATCCTCTGTCAATTCAAACACCGGCATCCTTCGGAGGATTCCTTCCTGGAAGCCTGAAGACAAACAATGTCCCAAATTTCGTAGGCAGTGCAAGATCGAGCTTAGGAAGTTCAGATATCCCCTTTGCCGGGTCATCTGATTTTATTATACCTGAACGCAGAATCCATCATGATAGTCACCACGCAGCGACTGCCCATCACAGTCACGGACACCATCATGGCCATCAACATGCACATCATCATAATGCACATCACGGTCACAAGCATGGACATGACCATCATGCAAGCCATGACCACAAACACGGTCACCATCATGGACATGATCACAAGCATGGACATCATCATGATCATAAACATGATCATGGACACCACGCTGAACACAAACATGGCCACGACCATAAACATTCTCATGGACATCAGCACAAACACAATCATCATCAAGATCATAAGCATGAACATAGCCAGGACCACAAGCATAGCCATGGACATGAACATAAACACGGTCACGATCACAAACACGGGCACAAGCATGGACACGATCACAAACATGATCATGGACATCATCACAAGCACGGTCACCAACATCACTCCAAACACGAGCATCATGAAGAACACAAGCATCACGGAGAGCACCATCATCACCACAAGCATTCTCATCACAATGAACACCATCATCACCATGATCATCATCATGTCAACGAACATCATCATCATCACGCTCATAAGGAAACTGAAACCCATCATCATCATCATGGACATGATCATAAAGAAGACCACAAGCACGACCACAAGCAAGATCATCATCATGGACATCAACATGATCACAAACATGGACACCATGAAGAACACCACCATGGACATAATGAGGATCATCATGAGAAACACGGACACGAGCATAAGCATGGTCACCATGCCGATCACAAACACGGGCATCATGAAGATCATCACCACAAGCATGGACACGACCACAAACATGATCATCATGAAGAACACAAGCATGGACACCATGAGGATCATAAGCACGATCATCATGAGGATCATCATCATAAACACGGACATGATCACAAACACGGACACCAGGAGGAACACCATCATGGACATCATGAAGAGCACAAGCATGGACATCACGAGAATCACAAGCACGAGCATCACGAGGAACATAAACATAATGAAGAGCATAAAGAGGAACACAAGCATGGTCACGATCATAAACACGAACATGATCATCACGAGCATCACAGTCATCACGAAAGTCACAAACATCATGAAGACCACAAACACGGACATGATCATCATCATAAGCATGCTCACAGTCATGACGACCATCATAAACACGGTCATGGGCATGACCATCATCACAAGCATCACGAAGATCATCTTCACCATGCTTTCGAGAGACACGATCATGTTGCTCATGGTCATCACAAGAGCTTTGGCCCTTACTTCAGTGGAATTCAGAGTCATGAAGAATATGTTTTCCCTGAAGAAAGCGCACCTATTGCTGCAAGCGCTGCTGTTCCTGAATCAGAGGTTCAAAAGGATTTGCAAGCTCAAAACACAAATAAATTTACCATCAAGGTTTAATTGTAAGCAAGGGGAAAAATGTATGAGAATAAATCAGTCTTCACTCTGCGTTTTTTATCTGCCGTAGTTTAGACGCAGAGGCAGAACACCCATTGCAAACTACGGATACCATACTGATTGCCAATATTTTTATTAGTTGTGTAATAACTGCTTAACTGAATCACACGCAGAAGTTGACTTATACGTTTTAAGAAAAGTTTGCTGTGTGTTCTATATTCAGTTATGCATCTGCCAATGCTGTGGTGTATTGTTATAATTTTTGAATAAAGTTATTTTACAAAAAACCATCTGGAGTTCTAAGTTTTTGGGTACATGTGGCAGAGGCAGTCACAATATCTTTCTCCAGAGCAATAATTTTAGCAGTTTTACATTTGTGCATAACGAATGTAAGATTTTTCATGGCAAGTATATGAGAAATTTTATATTATTTTTTTAAAATAGTACCCTCTGCCTCTAAGGTACCTACACTCCCATAATCCCAATGGCAAAACTTGCCGCAATCTAATTTAAACATTAAATTTCACAGGTACATTGTAAATTATGATGAAATTTGTACTATGAAGGCAGTACAAAGATCTTTATATCAAGTGAAAGGATCTATTAGTTCCTTAGATCTGTAAAAACTTGTAAATCTTTAGATTTTAAAATTCAATTCAGTTGTTTAAGGTAGTAAGTGTTAGAAAAGCACACAAAATTCAATCAACAGATTATCTAATGAATTTGGAAACGGAAAAATATTAAAAACTGGACCTGAAGATATCGAAAAGCACACTTTGACACAATCACTCAACATCTGATACTCACAGGAAGACACTTCTGCATTCAAAGGGAAACTTGACTCGCTCAGTTTTAACTGATTTATTAAAACTGACACACGTTACCTTTGCAGGCATGGTTTTTGGTCCTCGGGCTGCTAGCAGCAGCTAACTTGGCAGCTGGACAGGATCCAAGAACTAGGAATCAGAGGCAGCTACACCATGCCTTCAAGTCTTTGCAACCACTGAATGAGGATACAACAAAGTCTAGCATTTCTACAACTTTTCAACTTGGGCTAGAGAAAAATGCCCAAAAACGTCAATCAGAAGAAGTTCAGATCGGAGAATTTCAACAAAGTCTATCTGGGCACTTATCTGTTGGTGCACCAAGCCAACTTGAGAGTGGGTTTAGTCCCCTGCTCTTAAAGACAAATAATGGACCTACAACCGAACCAAAAATAGGAATTCAAGCAAAGTTAAGTAGAGGACACCACGACAGCCACCATCATCATGGACATCATCATGGTCATCACCACGGTCACCATCATAAGGCTCATCATGATCATCATCATGGGCACAAGCATCACGCTGAACACGGACACAAGCATGGACACAAACATCATCATAAGCATAAACATGGACATCACCACGATCATAAGCATGGACATCACCACAAAGCTGAACATAAACATCATCATGACCATAAACACCACAACGACCATAAGCATAAGCACGAGCATCACCAAGACCATAAGCATGGTCATCATAACGATCATAAACATGATCATGGTCATGAACACAAGCACGGCCATCATCATAAACATGGCCACAAGCATGGACATGAGCATAAGCATGATCACGGCCATCATCATCATCATGGTCATCATCATCACTCCAAACACGAGCATCATGAGGATCACAAGCATCATGGAGAGCATCATCATCACCACAAGCATTCTCATCATAACAAACATCATCATCATCATGATCACCACCACATCAATGAACATCATCATCATCATGCGCATAAGGAAAGCGAGAAGCATCACCATCACCATGGACACGGACATCATGAAGAGCATAAGCACGAGCACAAACAAGACCACCATCATCATCATGGACATGATCACAAGCATGGACACCATGAGGAACATAAACATGGTCATCACGAAGACCATCATCACAAGCACGGCCATGAACACAAGCATGGCCATCACGAGGATCATAAACATGGCCATCATGAAGATCATCATCACAAGCACGGACATGATCATAAAGAAGGACATCATCACGGACATCATCATGGACATCATGAAGACCATAAGCATGATCACCATGAGGATCATCATCACAAACATGGTCATGAACACAAGCACGGACACAAGGAGGAACATCATCATGGACATCATGAAGAACACAAGCATGGACATCACGAGGAACATAAACATCATCATCACGAGGAACATAAACATGGGCATCATCACAAAGAAGAGCACAAGCATGGGCATGAGCACAAGCATCATCACGATCATCATGAACATCACAAGCATCATGAAGAGCATAAGCACCATGAGAAGCATAAACATGGTCATGATCATCATCATAAGCATGGTCACCACCATCATGATGATCATAAGCACAAGCACGGACATGATCATCATCACAAACATCATGAGGGTCACCACCATCACTCCTTTGAGGAGCATCTTGTTCTTGGACATAAAAACTTTGCTTCTCACTTTGCAGGAGAACATGTTTTCTCAGATGAAAGTGCTCCAGTTCCTGCAGCGGTTGAAACGAAACAAGAAACTGAAAACGCTTCAGCTGCGGAAAGAAAGGCCTTCGTTATACAAGTTTAATTTTGAATCAGTAAAAGGTATATGCACCTGCACAATATATAAGCTGGAGAGATGTCGCACGCACGAATTTATTCCTCCTGTTGCATTCCCGTCGCGTCATTGCTGGTCGACATGGCATGCATCAGAAACAAAAAGTCATCAAACCGACTGAGACTATTTTGATGACTCATGATCATGATGGATATAACATACATCTTATTTTGCACGATTGTCCACTATTCTAGGCATGAATTTAGCTAATGTGCAGACGTCAACATATTTGAAAAATGCTTCTCACGTGTCACGTTGTTGTTTTCATTGTAATTGTGTTGTATCTTGTTGTTACTTTTGTTGAAATAAATGTTAGTAAACAGTATAAGGAGTTTTTCATATTGGGTAATTATGTAGTCATAGGTTCAGCTTCTTTTTCAATTAGCTATGGAATTTGTTCTATTGATTGTTCTATTTTGTTTGTTGTTCTATTGATGGATAATTGTACCGAATATTCGGTTACTTCTGTTAATTATCACAAGTAAAAATTGGATAAGCAGGTTAATCATGTAGAACAATGTGGTACTTTTATAAAATATGAAATATGATCATTCCAGACATGGTTTTGGGTCCTCGGGCTACTGGCAGTAGCCAGCCTCGTAGCTGGGCAAGATCCGAGAACGAGGAACCAGGAGCCGCTGAAACCTGCCGCCGTAGAAACAGAAACAGGTAGAATAGTAAGACAATTAAAAGAACCGCAACCATTTGGCAATCTTCAAAAAAGACAACTGGACGTTATCAACATTGGTGATTTCCAATCATCAATAGATGGTGCTGATTCTCTCGAAACAGATTTTAGTCCACTAAGCCTAAAATCGAGCGATGTTTCTGACATAGTAGAGTCAAAAATAAGCAGGGGTCACCATGGGGGACACCACCACCATGGACATCATCATGATCATCATCACGGTCACCATCACAAGGCTCATCATGGCCACCATCATGGACATGACCATCACGCTAAACATGACCATAAACATGGGCACAAACATCATCATGGCCATCACCATGGCCACCATCATGATCATAAACACGGGCATGAACACAAGGCTGATCACAAACATCACCACGGTCATAAACATCATCACGGACATCACCACAAGCACGACCATCATCAGGACCACAAACACCATCATGGACATGAAAACAAACATCATCATGGTCACGAACATAAGCACGGTCATCACCACAAACATGGTCACAAACACGGACACAAGCACGGTCATCATCATGGACATCACCACGGACATCATCACGAACATCATTCCAAACACGAGCATCACGAAGAACACAAACACCACGGAGAACACCACCATCACCACAAACATTCCCATCACAATGAACACCATCATCACCATGATCATCATCATGTCAACGAACATCACCATCACCATGCCCATAAAGAGAAGGAAACCCATCACCATCATCATGGTCATGAGCATAAGGAAGACCACAAGCACGAACACAAGCAAGATCATCATCACGGACATCATCATGATCACAAACACGGTCACCACGAAGAACACCACCATGGTCATCATGAGGATCATCATCACAAGCATGGACATGAGCATAAAGAAGGGCATCATGAAGATCACAAGCATGGACATCACGAAGATCATCATCACAAACATGGACACCATCATAAGCATGGACATCATGAAGAGCACAAGCATGGACATCACGAGGATCATAAGCACGATCATCATGAGGATCATCATCACAAGCACGGACACCATCACAAACATGGACACCACGAGGATCATCACCATGGTCACCACGAAGATCATAAACATGGCCATCATGAGGACCACAAACATCATCATCACGAGGATCACAAACATGGTCACCACCACAAGGAGGAACACAAGCACGGACATGATCACAAGCACCACCATGATCATCATGAACATCATAAACATCACGAAGACCACAAGCATCATGAGGATCATAAACATGGTCATCATCATCATCATGGTCACAAACATCATCATGAGGATCACCACAAGCATAAACATGATGAAGGCCATCATCATAAACATCACGAGGACCATCATCATCATGCTTTTGAAAAACATAGTCACCATTCTCACGGTCATAAGGTTTTTGGACCTAGTTTCGGTGGAGCTCTTGATGAATACGTTTTCCCAGAGGAAAGTGCACCAATTGGAGCGAAAGCGTCCTTACCTTCACTCAAAGTTGAAGAGAAATCTGCAACTGTTGAAAGTAGCAGTCCCTTCACCATACAAATATAATTATAACTAACTGAATGGCCTTGAATTACACACAACACAGAAACTTACATGAAGATCATGGATTTGCTGTATCTTCTGCTTTTTTATGATGTCAGGAAGTCGCTGGTCGACTTGGACTGCATTTGAAGCTACTGCTCAGATTTTGATAGACTAATTTTGTTATTTTTATAATATTTTCAATTGCAGCCGGTGTTGAAGCGCGATTTGTCTTGACAAATTTGCACGGCCTTTTGAAAACGCTCCTTACACTTAATGCGGACGTCTATCACGTATTGAACTTGTTATCTCACTTACTGGAAAAGCATGCAGAAGAAAATGTCTTCGTTTATTAAAAGAAGCTTCCTGCGCGCAATGTTTTCCATTAATTGTCGTTGATATTATGTTGTATTTTATTATCACTTTTGCAGAAATAAAATGTCACTAATGATTTTTGGAATTCTTTTTCTTTTGAAGCCTATTTATCTTAGTTTCTTCAAGGTATTTTTTTAGAAGAGTTATTTATTTCCCATCTATTTAGTAAATAATGTATATATATTTTATTGCGAAAGACAATTTGAACAAACCAATTTCAAGAAAATTACTACAATTCCAATCAATTTTCAGGAAAAGACTTTACTTTCGAACAATCACCAAACGGAAATACAATGAGAGAAAGGGACATCAAGTGCACTCAGTAGTAACAATCGAATCTAACTGCTACAATAAAAGAACCATTTCTAGAATCAGTCTTTGTCACGAAAAATTCTTCTCTATATCAATAATTTATATTATTTCTGCAACTTTTCTACAACCTAACAAATTTTCTTCTGATAAATGATTTCCCACTTCATTTTCCTCTCAGCCAACTTCTTTTTGAGACAACTTTTCCAAACCACTCTTCTACTCCTTATCGTAACCCTCTTGTCCAACTTCCTTTCTTCAAACTATTTTTCCAAACTCCTCATCCCATATTTGAACATATTTACATATTCTTTACATATTGGAACCGTAATTTTATTCAATCCATAGATGGAATATAAAAAAAAGGAAAAGCTTCCTCTATTTTAAAAGTTAGTTAGCCAACCTCTATCTAGAATCCGGTCAATTTGGCAGCATGTTACCATTTCGATGTAACTGGTCGCGACCCAATTTTTTGGACCTATGCCAGAATAACTGCGAGCAATGCCAGACGACACTCGATTATTGGAAGAAATAGCGTGAGAAATATAAATAAAATGCTAGAATTTGCCGGCTCTACTTAGAGTCGGGACGTACCAGGTCTTCTGTTCTTACTCTTTCTTATTCTTCTATCTTTGTAATTTTCCTCTATCTCTCCACAAATAAAAGTATTATATCGCCTCGTTCAATTTCTGTGCACTCTCTCCCTTTCAGCCTCCCAGGATTTGATCGACTGTGACTAATCGACTTGGGATTAGAGCCGCCTTAAGGTAGAGACCGGAAATTCGATACGACGACGTTCCTTATTATTTAACTCTCGTGTCAATCGATAATCTATCCAGAAAAATGATTGAAAATTGGTCTCCTCTTCTCTTATCTATGCAAATTATTTATCGATAATGCCGGCCTCAAAAAGTCCTTCCCAAATATCCCAACTATACTCACGTTTCCAATAACAATTTAAATAACTAGTAAACATCTGAATTTGAATTGAATTCATAAATTCCACCTAGGATCAAATGAAAGTGATGGACCTTTCGAAATTATCAACAATTTCATTCTATTGCTGAATAAATTTACAAATTTGGCAACTGGTCATTAAAATAAACTAATGCACTTTGTATGTACACCTAATTGTTCTCATTAAATTGAACATATGGCTCTTAACAGGGATACATTGTGTTTATCGACTGTAACATTTCTTGTCATTTGAAAAAGGATTAAAGCACTTCTAATTCAATGAACCGTTTACACAAGAGCCAACATCAGTGAACACTTAATGAACAATATAATCTACAACAAATGCTGCATGAAATGCATTAAAAACAAAGTTGATAGTTACTTCCTTATTGTATTTTTTGGTGTTTTAAGTACATCTAGTTTCTAGACAATGTTAAACATTCTTATGAATATCAATCGTCCTCTGAGTTCATATATTTAAGAGAATTCACAGGAACAGATCGTGATAAAGAATGTGTCGCGCAAATATCAGATTACTTCTGCAACTGATGGTCGGAAGCTTGCTGGAAAGCCAAGTCTCACTTGTATGAGAAATTACCTGGTGACACGCAAGTCATTCTTCAAGCAGTTGGACTCATCCCACCAGATGCCGTTTTGTGCAAGTATGTAGAGACATGTTATAAATTTATATAATATGTCGTGAATTGTCTCTGACTTCCAGCTTTCTTATGCATTTATCAGTTAATTAAAATATACTGTATTAAAAATTATACATAAAAGAAATTGTAAAAAAGGTACATTCTCATCTTTACGAATGAAGTATTCTCATCTTGGTGCAGCTGAATTCTTTTATAAAGCTGGGACCCTAAACTTAGATCACTTACGTAATTCCTTCTCTCATGTCCGGAAGACTTTTCTCCACAGGGAGTCATAAATTCTCTCCTTTTCCACTGAATACCTAGATCACTCTTTTTCTCATCGCTCTCCTCGTTAGAAGCGCTGCCTGTTAAAAATATCAGAATCGAAAGGAGAATTATTGAAATATCTGGAGCTTTTCTACAAATTCTATTAGGATTTGAGGAAAATTTATGTTGGCTGCTTCCCTCAATTACATTACTCTTTTCTTACATTGCCCATTTTTCACACTTTTCGAATTCGAGGTTTTTACTATTTCTTTTTCCACTTAACGTTACAACTAGAATCAAAATTAATTCTGTTTTTTGTTATCCAAACCATTTTCGTTCGGAAATCAATGAACAATTACGTTTATAACGAAAACAAATTTGCAATAATAATAGACTTGAATAATGAAGGAAGTTTTGATTAAATTATGTATTGTACCTATACTTGATTGTAAATAGAATCAATCAAAGGAAAGAACATAATTAAAAAATTATATTTGTCTGGACAATTTTCATTTCATCGAGATAACAAACATAACGAGTTTCAAATGTCGTAAATATTAATGAAGTTGGAAATGAATAGAATCTTTTTGATTCTGGAACAAAAGCTCCTCATCATCCCTCAGAATTTCACCCTATCGTTTTCTTGATTACTTGCGTCAGTATTTTCATTTCTGATGCAAATTTGTATAACCGCAATTGAATTTTCCATTCATTGCAGGCAATGAAGCACTTTCCGCTTTAGTAATATAATTCTAAAGAAGTAATTACTGGATATAATCAGGCATTCGCCTTTTCTTTGATAAGCATCGTAATTTTAGATTTTCCATCATCCAGAATCTCAATCAATATTATATTATGAGTTTAGACTTTATCATGGATTGAACAGAGAAGGATTAATGCAATATGGAACAGGGAATTAATACTTGGCTAGTATTGTACATTACGTTCCTTGATTGCAATCATGAATGATCAATATCCAAGCAAATCGCATCCTTTATGGTTCCTAATGTTATATATTTCGAAATAACTGTTGCGTGCATGATTCATTGTGATGCATCAATATTATTTTCTTGTAACCATACAAGTAACCATAGAAACTCTGACAATATATAATATTTAATTAACATATTAATAATTAAAGCACAGTTCGCTTTCGATCGAGAAACTTTTCAGGAAACATTAAAGTATAAATCAGAAAGCTAGCAATTCGAAATTCAAACTATTTGCGGGATAAATTAAGTACACTTTAAAATTATGGTGTATTATTTCTAAAGTTCTTGGGATGTGGCCAAATCATTTTTCATAGCTTCTATCAATAAAAAAAAAAACCAGTATAGATTACACTTTGTGAAACGTATATTTTCATTCCAGGAAACATAGTGGACGTTTGTTCGCAGTGAATAACAGAATGCAACTTCCGATTACAAGTTTCCTAATTGATATAACCCAAATCAATTCCTGTTCACTGCATTCGATTTTCATATATTCCGTGTGAAATTGTCAATCTAAATGAAATTGGGCTCCAAGTGTGGATGCACTGACTGGTTATATCTGATGTTTGTTGGCGATTTCATCAGAACCTATTCAATTCCAACTCAAAGTTACGAGTGTGCTTGTTCCGAGTTTGAAGTTGGGTCAAACTACTGTTTATGATCACTTCTCATTCCTGAGCTTGAAACTCCGTCCAAGAAATGAATACAAGAAAAGTAAAGTAAAGTGAGAACTTTCGACGAAAACAGGAAAACAAAAGAAGCGAGACAAACACCCGCATAGCCTCTATAATTAAAATAAAGATATTATTCGCATTCAATTATCCAAAAAACTTTATTCGGAAGTAGTATGAATAAATTTAAGTCAGCCCATGCGGCATCAGATTTTTTGGAAAAAAATAATAAAAATACATAAAAAAAACCTTCATAATCAGTCCAAGAGAGAAAAATTGTGTCATTTACAGATTTCACGAGAATACTGTTACGTATACAAGTTGAGACTTGTTTTTAAACGAGCGACATAATTAAAGTATTTGCAGCTTGAATTATTTATGAAAGCTGAGAGTGGCAAAGGAAAAGGCTGGAAAAACGAAAGCAGCTCGAGCACTTTTCGACTGGCGCCACATTGACTACCGGATTCGCCCCTTTCCTCTATTCGCCGACAAACTTTGGTTCGAAATTAATTTTGCAATTCTAACTTCTCAGAGAAGCTATTTTGATGGAGAGAGCAGCGCGCGCACGCAGCGTCTCTTGAAACGCAGCCGAGTTCGTCTCTACTTCCGGTTCAATCTTCCTCCGAGCTACAGAACATCGAATTCTCCCGGCGATATTTTCTCGCTTCTGGTTCTCCATTTCTTATTGGCGAAAATTCGTTGCTGACGCGAAACGTCGAAGGAGCAACGCTGAAGTTAGATTGGATGGAATTAGCAGAAATCGTTCTTTTTCTGCTCTTTTACTCCCCTGCTTCGTTTTTTTGCTTTTCATAAGTACCGTATGACTGAGCTAACTTGGGGACGCATATATATATATATATATATAGTTACACCGAAGAAATGTAAACGTCTCAACTATAGTTGCTAAAAAAGTTTAAAGCGAGCTCAACACATAAATTTGTAACCTGGCCTTTTCGTAGTACTGCCACACTTTTTACTACCGAGCAAATTAACTTGCATGATTAAACAAAACTTTTATTCCCTCCGGTGAAGGACTCGACTTCCGTAAATGCACATATAAAATTGGATTAAGAGATTAACATTTTTAGATTACGATTTGCATTTGGATTACAATAAACTCCTAAAGATAATCTGCTGCAGGATTTTTCTCGATTTTCTTTCCTAGAGTAGAAAATTTCGAGAATCAAGTTGAGAACATGCCAGTGCTTGCTGATAAACTTTCAGACGAATTTAAATCCCCGAATTCGTCTTTCGGATCCATTACGTTGAACGATTTAGTGAATCCCATTCTCATGACTCACGCCTCGTGCCGTTTCGTGTCGATTCCCATGCGAACTTTCCTTCGTAACCTTTATGCACGTGCTGAAGGAAAGCGAATGAAAATGGTTTCAAATAAAATGCATGCTAAAGAACCCCGGGATATATTTTATTTTTTTATAGTACCACTTTTTTTGTTTCGCGAAAAATTTGGTGCTTTCTTATCTACGCGATGCAAATGAATCTTGCGCCATGGCAGTAGTAAAGGCACTTTTTAGTCAGACGTGGCTGAAGAAACTTTGCGTGGTAATAAAGAATAAATTAAATCAATTTATACGGGGAAAGAACATAAAAGTTGTTTAGAAGTTTTATAGCGGACATTCGTATGTTAAATTAATGTGCATTCAGACACATTCGTATCCATAAATTTAATGTCAATTTCTAAATATATATCCTTTTTCGAGTGCATTTTGAAATAAACAGTGAATGGTGGGATGACATGTGCTCTGTTGCGTGAAATTAAAATAAGCCCAGCGGTGTTAGTTTCAGAGAGAGTATTTTCATGTTATATTTGCATGCAGATAACAAAGAGGATGTCAAATAACGGACATTATCGAGGGGTTACTACAGTATTCTGATATGTTAACAAGGTATCTTACAGAGTTCAGCATTGTGAATATTTCACTATGTCGAATGTAAAAAAAAAAACGATGTAGGTACTTATTTACTAGTTGTACTTTATGTAATAGCCACATATTTACTATCTGAACACGCATTCGAGCCAATACTTTATTGGCACAATTATTTTGGATAAATGCATATAAATACTTTATTAAGTTTCAACGAATCTTATCAAGTTTAAAAATTACTTCACTGATGAATTTAAAAACATCTTTTTGTCAATTTAAGTATTTATATACCGTTCCTAAATTTTTTCTGCTGAAAGTTGTCTCTTCATTCATGCCTCTCAGATGTTTTTCAGGAAAGCTGAAGAGTATTATTGCGTTATCTCTGATTCAGCGACGGGTCGGAGAGAGACTTCAACTCGGCATACAGGCAATGCAAATTTCGAGAAGCCTTCCGCCCACCATAAATCGCGTTAACGTTATCCACGTCCGTCGCCACGCGACGAGTGTCACACGACATACTACTATGTAGTATATACCTGTCGCAAACTACGTTGAATATTTTTTTACAATCCATTTCTGTTAGCTTAAGGTAAATATTGAAAATTTAAGCCGTGCTTATATTTGACAAACTGATTGAATTACGCTAAATTTACGCTTCAATAACTTTTTAAATATAACAACGGTACAAAATTATGTGCATTAAAGTTCTAAAGCTTTAATGTGATAAGGATTTAGCACTGTTTTGTTATTGAATATTGAATATAAGATATATATGTATATATCTGCATGTGCACTAACAGAACAAGCGAAGTGTAGCAACAAGTACAATTAAATTCACATTCCCCTGGTGATACTAATTCGCGAGTATAAATCACATCTGTGGATCGTATTGTTCGGAGATATGCTGTAACTTTGGTGTCTGCTTTCGCCTTTCCGCGACGCTAAATGTATTATCATAATGTACCGCTGGTTAGCAATACAACGAGAGTAAGCAACTAATAAAATTATCTGTGTGAGTTTTGGTACTTGGTTTACTGTTGGGAAGCATTCTCAAAAGTAAATTCACACACTGTGAGCTTAAACAAATCCTACTGTTCGAGATGTACTTCTTAGTATACATTTCACGCCAAAGAATAATTAAAAGTTGTTAATTAATTAATTTATTAAAGTTATTTACTATATTCACACTAATATAAAAAACATACTTCCTCATGTCATGAAATATGTAAAAGTCAGGAACTACACATGCAAATGAACCATGTTTATTATATGCAAAAATAGTCAAGAATACTAATCAGCCTTGCGTGACACAAATTAAATTAACGACCTTCTCCTAAGTTATTACTTTATATGAGTATGAAATCACTAAAGGGGATAGTTAAATATCCAAGATCAAAAATAGGGTAAAGACATATAATAAGTAATATATTATTTATACACGGAAAAAAGTGAATGGCTGAATTTACCATTTAAAATAGTTAAGATGCGCTCTGAACGCATTTTTCCTGAAATTTAGTCAATTTGAAATAGTAAAATTGACTAATTTCCCAGAAAAATACGTTCAGAGCACATCTTAACTATTTTAAATGGTAAATTCAGCCATTTACTATTTTGCGTGTATATCTTGAAATATTTTGGAATATTTTGCAGCTCAACTTATATAAATTCTGCCTTCCCCTTTTTTTCTATACAACTTTCATGTCCAATAAAGGATTCTCATATGTATAAAAAGAACCTTGTTCCTCTCCTGCGAACATATTACAAGCTCGAATCCAAAACTGCCTCTCAGCAAAAGTATCTCTTTTAATAAAAACAAAAGGGGTTGCAATGAAAAGAATATCAGCTATTGAAAAGAAAAGACTATGATGAGAGTACCAAGGGGAAGAATATCGTTGTCGACTGGTTTTTCTGCGGCTCTTATGGCGGGCACATCGCTCCCCCGTCGGACATTTAATTTCCATATGAGAGTGCGAGTCGATCGGAGACGGAAAAGTTTCAAGAGCGAACTTCTAGTCCACCCGCCGCTTGACATTCGAATGCCAAGAACGGGGTTGGGTTTGGGGTTTAGGTTGGGGAAGGTTGGAGGGAGTTGGAGTTGCCCTCTTGGACCGCGAGGTCGACGGCAGGCATCCTCACACGAAGGGATGCTGACACCGGGTCCAGGAACGGGACCAGAACACGAGTGCAGTATCGGATGGAACCAGTGCAACAGCAAAAAAGACGCGCAGAGAAGATCGTCTCGAATCTAGAATGCGCCTGCGCCCTTATCATCCAGAGTTTGTGACCGCTTCTGCCAGTCGGGTCTTCAACTCCGTTCGGTGTGCACGTTGAATCCGAGTTCGCGACACAGGAATCCTCGGAACCACCCTCAAAAATTAGCCCATCCTCTCTCCAACAGTAGGTTTTCAAAAGTTTAAAATGATCAATAACCATCCTCGCATTTTTATGGTAAAAATATTTTATTTCGTGTGGACCAATTTTGAAGTGTCCAAGAAATTTAGAAGTGAAACAAGAAAAGTTCAGATCTTCAAAAAGATTTGAATGAATTTAATAAGAAGTGGAAAGTAAAGCTCATGAAGATTTGAGAAAATAAATAACGAAAACATTGGGAGCTTTGCTTACTGGAGATTACCCACGAGGGAAATTAATTCGAGTCTCTTGGGATTTTGAGATAATTTCGTGTGGTTGAGACTTTTCAATCCCGGCATGATCCCCTCTCGTTCAAATTTCGCGGCTCGCTGGTTACCGGCTTGAGATTTTATTCAATGAGGAAATATTTAGCTTAGCATTCATTTTTTAATTATCTCCAGAACATGGAATTTTTTTAAATACTCGTTAGCTTTTATTTTTTAAGTTTCTTTGGTGATATTTTTCATCGTCCATGACACGCCCAGCGGGTTAGTAAATATTACCCTCAGATCCTTTGTTTGAAAATCTTAATTAGAGAAATTAAAGCTCTCAAATGTGGTAATTAGTACTGCGTGACTACACGCGTTCGACTAATTAAACACGATCCACTACATTTACCAATAATTATAGACTGGGATAAACTTGTTAGTTACAGTCGATTGTTGTGATCTCGATCGGGTTCAAACTTTTTCGATTAACAGGAAATTTCGTTTGTTTTCGTCCCTTCATCACTGGAACGGATTTATTGTTCCCTTGGTAACTCGAAAATAATCGAAAACTTTTCTACACACATTGATTGCTGAGGTAAACTATAAAAAGTCAGATTCGAAATATAAGATAGAATGAATGAAGATATATAGAATAGAATGAAGTTAGACAGATCTAATTATAATTTTTAAAAAACGCTCAATAAAATTTCAAGATCTCACATGTTTGAATTGTTAAATTTTCCCGAATATCGTGACATCAATAATTCCTCATTTTTAAAGTGCAATCGCGAATTGAGACACGATGCAGTGAATTATTAAATTCAACACCATTTATAAAATCCACTCTTCACGGATTCAAATCTACGAATCAATTTCGCTTTGAAAAATAATAAAAAATTCCTTGTCTCAATGAAGGAAAACTTACCTGACTGAATGAAAAAAAGTCGAGTTTATTAATAAAGCAATTAGGGATTTGAAATAATTTCCACCTCGCTGGATATGTGCAAACGATATTTTCAGTCTAGAATACTCTCGACTGGAATTAATTTTAAACTTCGTTTTCCGGCAATTTTATGTATCGATTTAATCATTATTTTGATGAACGAATGTCAATTCAATTGAACGGGAATAAACTCATTTTTATTTTGTCGCAATAATATTTACATAATGAATTTAAGAAAAATATGTATTATAGAATTATTTAAGATAATTTTTAATCGTAGGCAATTAAATTGTTAATTATTCTTTTCATTTCAACTATAAATTACACGAAATTTAACCTTAGAATGTAAACTCAAGCTAAAGTACAGTGAACCCTGAGGCGGAAATCCTGGCTCAGTGCCACAGACATTTCCGTGTGCCATATATCAAATTTGAAATTTTGTAATTCTTGATTATGATCAAGATAGGCTATTTTATTGGGGCAATTAGATCCTATTGACTATTATTTTTTTATGTCAACATAACATTCCCACCTAATTGATCAATTTACTCATCCACTTGTCATCTCCTTTTTTTATACCCTTTCCAATTATGTTTATCCCACCTTTTCTAACCGCGTTTTCCATTCTTTTTTTTTTTAACTCCGTTCTAATCTTTTTCTCGAAACAACTTTTCCAATTCTCTTTTCAACACCCTTTTGTCATTTTTTTACTCACCCTCTCTTCCAACCACCTTTCGCGAAACCCTTTTCAGCTTTCCTTTCTTTCACCACCTTTTCCAACCCTTAGTCACCCTTATCCTTTTTCCTTATCCACCTCTTTTATTGCTCACTTCTTTTTCAATCTTCCTTTGGGATAAAAATTACTGAGAAACGCAATAATAATAATATTAAATGAAATAAATAATTTTTTAAAGATACCATACCATAGAATCTAGTTATAATTTAGTTCCTCCCCAGTACTTAAAGAGATCCACACGAATAAATCCAAATCTTATTCCAAAACCACTAAACGATCCCCGAGACCAAAAATAAAGGGTTCGGGATTGGAATAAAAAAAGGATTGATATAAAAATGTAAGGAGGGTTGGAGATCTTAAACCTGGTCTTTGCGGCCGCTCCAATAAATCAGAGTGCCCTCAACTGATTTTTCGCTTTCAGGACCTGAATTCTTCAATTCTGCAATATCCAGGAACGAAGCACTCACCAGAGCCATAAAC
>UCOK01018782.1:13099-27594 GCA_900474325.1 Synergus umbraculus | reverse complement strand
ATTTTGCCCCATTTACAATAGGGTTCTGACAAGGCCCTGGTCAGTTTTTCTATTCTGAATAAAATGAAATAAATTATAATAAGGTGCTAATCGGGCAGCATAATAGGACTATGTGTAATTAGTAACATAATATCATCTGATTATTCCGAATTGAAAATATGTAGATTTAAATATTATATTTAAATATTAAATTATCCATTTAAATATTTAAATAGTTTTCTGTTTCATCATAAAATTACATTTTCATAAAAGCAGGTAATTTTTATTTATAATTTATTATAGTTTTTTTTAAAAAGGCATTCACTAGAAAAACTGACAAGGCCCTGACTAGTTTCCCCTATATAGGGTATTCGCGAGTCCAACCGTTACACCCTTGTCGGGTTCTAACCAGTTTTACTGACCAGAACCACACCAGAAGTAGGGGAAACTGACCAGAACCCTACTAGGCCCACATCAAGATTTCTGCACGGGTTATTTAAACCACCTTTTCTTTTATTTCACAAATTTTAAATAGCATGACTTTTCCACTTCCACATCGTCTGACTCTACCCTGTCATCTACTACTAATTTTCGTCCCCATCCCAACTACTCTTTTGCGTTCGCAATAATTTCTTAAATATTCAACAACAGTTTATTTGTTACACAAATTTCTCCTGCTGAGTGAAATGGTAATTATCCTACAGTTAAATTCCGATTTTCAATCATTCATTTGGAATAATAGAATGAGTTATCCGGGTAACTATGTGTGACGCAGCCACGTGACATCTATCCCGGAAATCTCGACAGTTGGCTAACTGCGCTCCTATGTGACTTGAGATGCGAGGCCTTTTGTTATGTATTTATGTGCATATTCGCCTATTTGTCGAGAAATTCCACTGCCGTGTCGGGTCTGGGTTGCTCACGACTCGATCCGACGTTCGTTACATGCATGGTCGTGAGCATCGACCCCGTATAGCGCATTCTGTGACGTGACTCTCTCATGTTCGCAGAGCTTTAACTATTTTTAATCGAATCACGGAATTTCTCGAGTTCTACGAGCCGCCTTTCCGAAGGGCATGTAAGTTGAAGCGGGCGAGGCGTCGTTTCAAAGAGGAAAGACAACGACTTTCCGGAAAAACGTCCACGATGTTTCGCCGTGATCGAAAGGTTTCGATTTCGCATCTATTCACAGAATCTAATAATGAATTCCTTTGTCATTCGCTTCTTCCTTCCGTAACCAGGAATTAGAAAAGCTTCAATCATTACAAATGATAAAATCGTAAATGATAAAATCAGTGCTCTCAGAAAATCGAGTATATGCATGCACGTGCAACTTTTGATGCAAAGAAAATAATTTAAGGTAAGGTGAAACGGATGATTCTAATTGTAAGTTATACGCAAGTTACTCTTGTGTCACGAAGTCTAGCAAACAACATTACCAGGTGCTCTTAATGCGGGAAAATTTCTTTGCAAAATGCACTTCCCTGTAGCAGAAAGTAATCGCTCCCTAGATTTATTGATTACAAATTGCACGGCGATCAATCGCTAATAGTACTGCGAGTTCAGCAGGAGATGTATTTACGGTTCTGCAAAATACGGTCTTATTAAATTTATTACCGCCTCCACGAGTTTCGATCAGACGTGCGTGTAAATGTATTGTTAGCGCAGCTCCATGAAGCATTTCACCCCTACTAATACATGTGCGTATTAACAGCTCCTTTCAAGTGAACTTTCACCAAAGCTATAAGAGAGAATGTACGTATATTTTATTTAATACGACTTAATTGCTGGGAAACACAACGCACAAGAAACAAAACGCACAAGGAACAAAACGCTCATAACGCAATAATAACATTTAAATAATATTCATGATAATTTTGCACATAACATAATTGCAATTGAGAGTGTCATTGTTGGAGCCAAGAAGCTCACGTGGGAGCTCTTTATTCGTTTCTACCACTGGTTCTTCCTTTCCCTCGATGTCTGTCTTTTCTTCTTACTTATTTATTTGTTCTTGTTTCGCACTGTCGCCTCGATTCGCCTACTCTTTGTTCTCTTTGCTTGTGATTTCGACCCGACTTTGACGTCGCCCAGGAGCCGCCGATTTCCGGCAATTGGCCGCCGTGCCGTGCCAAGGTGCAGTCTCCGAGGAGTCGACTCTGCCTTCTTCCTTTCTGCTGCTCCCTTTTTCCTCCTCGCCAGTCTTTTTTCCTTCCTCCTTTCTTCTTTCTTCTCTTCATATATATCTACTTATACTCACTATTCCAGCTGTAAAAATAAAAATCAACCATTCCTATTTCATAAGCTACTATTTGCATTCAATATATATCGAGACTGAACACTTTTTCTCTACTCTTTCCCATGTTTTAGGCGAGTGCTCAGAATTCAGAAACCGTAGTTCTGAAATGTCTTATACATATCCTCATGACAATTCAAAATTTCAACTTGTATTTGCCTAGTCTATGAAGAGGTAATAACTTCTGGTTGTAATTATGAACCTTTTTAATTGTATGATCATTTTTGTTCCACGTAACAAGTACTTATCTCTACTTGAATGTCTTCTTGAGATTTTGACGTTCCATTCTAGAAGGCTGCCTGTGAAACCCTTTGATCACTTTAAAGCTGAGAACATTCTTAAAACAATACCTTTTTGAGTTTTGAGTACGTCACCTATTCTTCCGAGCAACCCCCATCCCACATCCCCATATCACGTGCAAGGTAAGGACATGCTTTTGTATATCACCCTACATTGTTCACTTTAAAAAGTTCAGTGTGCTAAAATCTAGACAATATGAAAAGAATGAGAATAATTTTCCTGAATAAATTTTAATTGATGCAATACAGTCTTCCACTTAAATTAGCTTTCAACACACTGGTAGAATAATTAAACGTGGAAACAAATTTGTAACTTCACGGGTTGTTCACCACTTGTCATTAGGTATTTATTCCGGAAACGAACTTTCGAACCACAAACGAAAAACAATATTTAGACCTACTCTGGTTTAGGAGTTGATTGTTTCGATAATCCCTATTTCAATTCAAGTTCGTAAGCGTACCTCAAATTGAATTCAAATTGTTTATAAAACCACATACTAATTCCATCAGAATAGAAACTTTGGTTCTGCTGATTGGTGTTAAAATACTCTGCTGGTAATCAAGAATAACATTCAAACTCGAGTATGCATTTATATGATTTCAATTTCGAAATATTATTTCATAAATTGTTAAAATAGCCACAGTCAATCATCTTTTATTGCCTTTAGCATTCTTTTCATTTTCTGGAACAACGAGAGAATCGAGAAAGAATAATACAAGAATGAAAGCATATCAAGTTTACTATCCTGTTTTGGTGTGATCGTAACTCCAGTTCGATTGTGAATTTCCAGAAACGTTTTATGCATTCTTCAAGAGCTATAGGATAAAGTCTGGAGTATGAGAAAATTTGCATATCTTTCTCCAATGTATGCATAAAAATTTACTTAATTCAAAAACTATGGCAGCCAGCAACTTCGTTAAAGCTCTTGCTTTATAAAGTGAGAAAAGTATAACGTCAGCCTCGAGGAAAAGTGATGTCCAAAAGACTCTGAGAAGAATTTGAGGCACTTGAGGGAAAATGATCGATAGCAGTTTGTTCGCTATTTATGACATCAAATCAAGAAGAAATGCTTGCAGAAGAGATTCTTGATAATGACTCATATACATATACGAGCAATAGAAGAAGTAATCAATAAAAGGATGCAGCATTGCAACATATAAGCGCAGTGGCATTCAACACTCCTACTGAATAAACGATGACCTTGAAGGTTTAATGGCGAATAATCTCACGGCTCTTTTGAGCTGTCGCTGTCCTCGTGGCCAGTTACTTGTGGACAGAGTGAACATAATTCAACTACGAGGACAGGGAGGAAAGAGCTCCTTCAACACTCTACAAAGCACCATTGTGCTGGCGTCTAGGATTGTCTTGGTGACTATTTTTTTCAGCCGGTCGTGTACTTCTCGTATAAATTAGCGCATTGTCCGGCAAGTGGAAAGACAATTTTCGTGGCACGCACTGCCAGCACCTGTTACCTTTTTTAGAAACACGAGTTCCTTAACACCAAAGGGAGACAGAGAGTATGCATTGTCGTGACTTAATCCGGAGCCACAGGGACTTTGCTACACAATGGCGGCCACCCAGCTTCCGTTCTAGTTAGTGCGTAGAACCAGTAAACAGAATGACAGTCTTACTTTTACTTTTACTTTTACCTTACTTCACATTTGTACTTGTTACTTGATTCTCCCTACATGTTTACCAGAAACTGGTAAACAGAAACTGGTAAACAAGCAACTTTGAAAATTTACTGTCTCCAAAAGTAGTGATGGGATATCGAGAAAAATATATCGATATTTTAAATATCGATATATTGGAAACTAACTGATTATATTATTTGGAAACACATTATTTTTCCAATTTTTTTATTGAAATATCAAAATGTATTCGTAAAATAGTATTACTTTAATACTATTACAATTATTAATATTGTAGTATTTTTAATAATTAATTTTGTTTTTAATTCTGCTTTTGTCTCTTTTTCTCTAATTATTATGACGCAACGCAAAACGTAATGGGATGTCACTTTATTCAATATTCAACAATCAGAACTATTAGAAGAGAAACAAACTCAATTTCTTTTGAGAAAAAAATTATTTTAATCGTTTTTGTGGATTGTTAAAGGAGTTTTAAGGAAATAAAACGATTAAAATAATTTTTTCTCCAGCTACGGCTGAGCCAAGGGAATACGCATTCTTATTGGATGCAGATTTTCTATTAAATTTTTTCATCCAATGAAAGTGCATCTTTCGGTAGATTTTTGCAGAATCAAAGGTATAGAATTAAAGTTTGGGAGAAATCCAATGGAATACATATTTGCATTGAATGAGAAAATGAAAATGCTTCTTCGGTTGCATTTTAGGAGAAATAAACAATTTTTAAATAAATAAAAAATAATATCGATATTGACTATCCAAAAGTACATATAAAAAAAATAAAGACTGTCAGTGATTACGAGTAAGATTTTGTTGTACGTCATAAACTTTTTGAAACCTCGGTCGAAAAAATAAGAAAATCCGCAGGGCTTGGAGGTACGCAGTTAACTTTTAAAGCTTTTACCAATTTTCAAGAATAGGAAAAGTGCTATAACATTGTGCTGTGGAGAAAAACTTTCACAGCATCTCTTGTGGAGAGATTAAACCAGTAAAATGAAAGAGCCCATATCCAAATACATGTATAAACATGCTGACCTGGTTTGGTTATGCTAAAATCTTCGCTTAATAGCAAAATTAATTTTTCTTGCAACATGTTGCTGGGTCGGACCAGTTGAGTCGGTAATTTCTAGATGATTTATTGTAATTCAAGAAGGAGCGGCTTAGGTATTACGTATAGCCGTAATTGAGATAAATATATCCTTATCTAAAGAAAATACTCTTAGTACATAACGTTATTGTTGAAATTGTTGAAATAGTTTCCAAATAGATTTGCATACAACGATATAACTGATCGTTGTCAGCTAAAATCGATCTGTGTTCGCACATCCTAAACCACGAATTAGTTTCGCAAACGATAACAACCATCAAGGCGAAACAGGAAAATAACGTGAAACAGTAAATGCTAACAATGTCACGTGCGCGCAAAATATATATACATGCCTAAAATGTCCATTGGAAACACCCAACGCGTAAAGTCACCATCACAGGGGTGCAATGAAATTCCGACAATTTCGGTTCAGACCAGCTAGCATACTCGACAATAACAGATTTGCAGCTGAGCAATGTGCAATATTTTCAGAAATTACTACAATTTTCATAAATGTCGAAAGCATTCAACACTTACGAATTTCAAAAATAATATATGAAAGCATGCATTTCAACGTGAACAATATTTCGAATTTACACATCCATAAAAATTAAAATTGACGTAAATATGACCTTTTTTACCTGCACATTGCTAATGATGTAAATTACTGTGAACATTTATGGGAGAGCTATTTGTAAAACAAATTGACCATTTACTCTTCTCCATACTCTTATCAATACAAAAATACCTTTCGCATTCGTAAATATTTTTACAAAACAACACACACGGAGATAACTGGATATTAAGAACTGGATATTAAAAATCTAAATATTATCACATAATATCTAGATATTATAGAGTAATATATCGACTTTTTAGAGATATTACGTTTTAATAACAGAAGATATTAATGTTTTAATAAATTAAGATATTAAATTTTTATATCTGAGATATTAAAGTTTAATATCAGATATTAAACATTTGCGCACGCACGCACTACGCGTGCAATCACGACACTTTTTGTTTTATACTTTCGATCACTTTGGATGAAAACTACTGATTGAAGCTTCGAGTTTCGACAACTGTGAATTTTTATTTAACATATATATATCCTGATCTTCGCATCATTCTGTGAACATTTTTTTGCTTACGAAGTAGTTCAAACTAAAGGAAATCAGTTTTTTAAGCAAATAGATTTGCTCTTAATCTGAATTAGTCATTTTAAATGATCTATCGATGTAATGTCGACCAAAATAAATATTTGATATATAAAATAATAATAAATAAATCCTAGTAACTATGATCCTAACCTATAGCAGTAGTATTCTAGATATATAATTTTATAATATCTGAGATTTTTGAATGTATCATCAAGGATATTAAACCTTAATATCCAAGATATTACAGTTTTTAAATTTCTCCTCCTAATTTTAATATCTTAGATATTTAAACTTAATATCTCGGATATAAAAAAGTTAAATATCTGAGGATATTAAATCTAAATATCTAGATAGTCGTCCCATAGTTAAAAAGCAGATATATTACGATTTAATATCTAGATATTAACAGTTAATATCTACACTGAGAAACTCTATTTTAGAAAAATTACTAATATCGATAGCAAGTAGGGGCAAAATCCCAAAATTGAGACATTTTAATACAGAAACTAATAAATTTTACTATTTCAATAGTAATTTTTACTATTGAAATAGTAATTTTTCCTATTTAAATAGTAAAATTTATTATTTTCTGTATTAAAATGTCTCAATTTTGGGATTTTTCCCCTACTTGCTATCAAATTAGTAATTTTTCTAACACAGAGTTTCTCAGTGTATTTCTCTCCGTGCACTGTGATTTATGTTAACAAAGTCTATTTTAATGTATAATCTGATGCATTATCCGATTGAAAATCGAAAAACTTTGCAACTGTTTTAGTAAAGATTTAAGGAACCCTCGAAGTTTCCTTAAAGCTCTGATTGCCGCTTTTTCAATAACGGTCTTACGAAAAGGGTCGAGTTCTTGGCACATTCTGATAATGCAAATGAGTCGAAGGATTAAAAACTCTTTTGTCTGCGATTCTTACTACAGATTCAGTAGAATTGTAATACTAACTACCTTTTCACTTAAACTTTTCGTTAAGTGAAATGACAATGACTGGGGTGTCATTGTCATCTGGTATTGATTGGGTGATTGAGGTAATTAAATTCAAGATTTACGATTATTTCGAGCGATGTAGTGTAGATCGTAGAAGCGAACACCAAGGTGGTCAGGTGGGGTGGTCCATGCACCTATCTCATCTTTTTTGCGGTGGTTAACGCGAGTTTGATACACAGGCTAGGAATTCGCGAAACCCGAATGCAACTGGCAAATTGCCGCCCGAGAATCCAACGGCGGAATTCCGTTCAACGAAATGCCATCACCGTGTTCTTACCTGCACCAGGGAACGAGCAAAGAACCAATTTCGGGTCCACCCGGTTTCTATAGACGTGACACTCATGGAGATTTCACCAGACGATGTTTTCTCATCGATTTGTCGAACTTGTTTGTTACATGTAACTATGCCCTTCGTCCAACTCGTTCCGAGTTCTCCAATTATAAGTATGTAATTGCAATGCAACTAATCCGCATTTGGAATCAAGTCCGGTAAGAAATACGTTTTTTGACGCGACCATCATTGATACATGTTTCATAAAATAGATAATGCTATACAGAGAGAAAAGACGCTATGCCATTAAAACTTTCATGAGGAAAACACAAAACGATCTTTATCAAGAACTCTTTGTTGTCACAATCCTCCTTTGCTGATTGTGAAATACCATTTTACGTTTCAAAACGTACATCAATGTTTAAATCTGATTAAAAAATGAGCAAGAAGATGAAAATGAAAATTAAGCTTGCTCGTCTAATGAGGATAAAAGTATCAGATGTCGAGGAGTCGTATATTATATGAAACTAAAGAAATCTTTTTGAGGAGATTGATGTGTCGCCTGTATTAAAAATTAGATCAAGCAATATATATATATATATATATATATATATATATGTGAGTATTACTTGATGTAATTTATTTATATTATATTTGCAGTACTCTTTTTTGCTTAACTGTGGTAAAAAATTCAAACATGCGTAAAGGAACATTTTTACGTGGTTCGTACCCAACCTGTGGAACAAAATAATTATCCGGTTTCCACAATTTAGTACAAATACAAGGGTATTGCATTTCACGGATTTTATTTTTTAATTTTATATTCAATCGAGCAACGAATTTGAAATGTAAAATGAAAATACATAAAAGAGTATCGTTTGTCAAAGAAAATGATATATTTTGAATCATTTACCAAAAATACCATATGTATATAATTCTTCTTGTTTAATCTATTTTTTCAATATTTATATGTATTTTTACAAAATAATTGAACATTTTTAATGCTTGATAAAATCCTCAGAGTTCCTTCAAAGTAAAATGTCTTAAAATTCCACAAAATATGGTCAAATCTCTTAAAATACCATGAAATGTCGTGAAATCCTTTAAACTTTCTGAAAATCCAGTGAAATCTTGTAAAATTCCTTTAAATTTCATAAAATCACTTGATATTTCTTAAAATTTCTCAAAATTCCAGAACCTATCTTTTCATTCCTTAAAATTACTTAAACAAATATGAAATTTTATGAAATTCCTTTAAGTTTCGCAAAATCAATTGATATGCTTAAAATTACTAAAAATTCCATAAAATCTCATAAAATCCTTTGAAATTCCTAAAAATCCAATGTAATCTCGTAAATACCTTAAAAGACTTAATATCCTGTAAAATATCTTTAAATTCCTTAAAATTCTACAACCTGCCCTTATATTCCTTAAAATTACTAAAAATTCCATGAAATCTCATGAAATCCTCTAAATTCCTAATAATCCAATATATAATCTCGTAAATACCTTAAATGACTTAATATCCTATAAACTATCTTAATATCCCTTAAAATTTCATAAAATTCCTCGAAATACCATGAAATAACTTAATACTTCTAAAATCTCAATAAATTTCGCAAAATCCTTTTAAATTCCTTATCATTATTCAAGATTCCATGAAGTCTCGTTAAATCTCTTAAAATACCTTAAAATCGAACGAAATTTCCTAAAATCTCTAAAAATCTCTTAAAAGTTTCTCAAATTACTCAAAATTCCATGAAATCTATTGTCAAAGTCCTTTGACATTCAGCACAATATGTAGACTCGCAATGAACATTGCATCACCTTGAAGAAAAGTTTTCTAAGATGCTCTAAAAATTCACATGCTGACTTTGATGCATTCAATACATCTAAGATTCTTAGCCTATACTCCATTCTAGTCTTCCCTGAAAGGTTTCAGACTTCCCGATATTGCCTTTCAAGCTTTTCATTATATTGAACGATGAAGGCTTGTGCGTCGCATACAATAAGGGTTGGCACACGATACGAGGAATCCCGCGGTACTCTAAAAGACCGATTGGGAATGTCATCTCGGAATCCCCCTTGCGTGAGGCAGCTTTCACTGAATCTTTCCTGGTACGAATTTGATTTAAGTTGGCATGCAAAGTTTATGGCTTGATATAGTTTGATTAACTGGTGGTACCAATTTGCATTTATTCTGTTTCATATAGTTTATTCCCCTATATTCCATCATTTTTATTAACTGCAGAATTACCACATAAAATTCAAATTTAAACATTTCTTCCAGACATCAAACTTATTAATAACAATAATTCTATTCACTGACATCTCAGGTGTCTTCCAACCCCATTCTCAAATTCTTTTTCATTTTTCCACCCCTTTCTTCTGTCCACTATCGCTGAACCAACTCTGAAGGGGTGCAAAGGTCACGTGACAGAAAAACGAGTGCCGGTGGTCGGTCTGCCAATGGTCAGGCAATATTTTATAATTAGCTTTGAGACTCATGGTGTACATTCCGTTATGGTGTGCCGCGATGTTGTGCCCACACATCCCCGATTAAATGCAGTATTAACTTCGGGGCCTGTCGTATTTTAGGTGCGGGTTTGGATGTATCTTCCATCCTATCACCTCCATATCCTCTACGCGAAAAGGGGTTAAGACGTGAAGAAATAAGACGACGGGGAGAGAGTGAGAAAGACGCTCGAGGGAGTGCGAGATGAAGTAGAATGAGAGAGGATTGCATCACATCGTCAAGTGATTTACGTGCACGAATGTAGTATGGGTACGATAATTAAGCGAGGAATGGGCCAGGTCCGATCACGCCGGACCTCTTTTCACTCCACTCTCTCACCGCGTGGGCGGTCTCGGGCTCCATCCAAATTTGACACGCGTATCATAACCCTCCTGACTTTGTTCTGGCATACAAGAATGCCCATATGCAAGTGAGTCCATATGCACGCACATGCGTTTGCAATGTGCATAAATGTGCATACCTGCGGGTCCTGATATGCGTTTCCACATTGCACGCATGCGAGACTCATGAAGCACGAGAGCTATGCGCTTTATTGAGTTATAGGATGAATACTCCCACGTTCTCGAATTTTATTCAAGAAATCGAATATTTATTATTAATAATATGTGTATTTATTATTATCACTAGCAAACAAGAATGTATGACATATTTTTGAAATATTTCGTTATAACAGTTTTTTTAGAGAGGAATTTCAAAGGGTTTCTAGGATTTTAAGAGATCTTGACGATTTTTAGATGATTTTTATCAAATTTAAAAGATTTTTTTGGATTTTAAACAGATTTCGTGCAATTTTAAGGGATTCATGCAATTTTAAAAGATTTTTGAGCAATTTGTACAAAATTCATAAGATATTTAGGATTTATAAAAGATTTCGTGCAATTTTAAGGGATTTTAGGATATTTCGTGGAATTGAACAAAGATTTATGGAATTTTAAAAGATTTTTAAGCAATTTGTACAAAATTCATAAGATATTTAGGATTTATAAAGGATTTCGTGCAATTTTAAGGGATTTTAGGATATTTCGTGGAATTGAACAAAGATTTATGGAATTTTAAAAGATTTTTAAGCAATTTGTGCAAGATTCATAAGGTGTTTAGGATTTATAAAAGATTTCGTACAATTTTAAGGGATTTTAGGATATTTCGTGGAATTTTAAAGGGATTAATGCAATTTTGAGAGATTTTTAAGCAATTTGTACAAAATTCATAAGATATTTAAGGATTTAAAAAAGATTTCGTACAATTTTAAGGTGTTTTAGGATATTTCGTGAAATTTTAAAGCAATTTATGCAATTTTGAGAGTTTTTTAAGCAATTTGCAAAAAATTCATAAGATATTTAGGATTTATAAAAGATTTCGTAAAATTTTAAGGGATTTTAGGATATTTCGTGGAATTGAACAAAGATTTATGGAATTTTAAAAGATTTTTAAGCAATTTGTGCAAGATTCATAAGGTATTTAGGATTTATAAAAGATTTCGTACAATTTTAAGGGATTTTAGGATATTTCGTGGAATTCTAAAGGGATTCATGCAATTTTGAGAGATTTTTAAGCAAGTTGTACAAAATTCATAAGATATTTAAGGATTTATAAAAGATTTCGTGCAATTTTAAGGGATTTTAGGATATTTCGTGGAATTGAACAAGGATTTATGGAATTTTAAAGAGATTAATGCAATTTTGAGAGATTTTTACGCAATTTGCACAAAATTCATAAGATATTTAGGATTTATAAAAGATTTCGTACAATTTTAAGGTATTTTAGGATATTTCGTGAAATTTTAAAGCAATTTATGCAATTTTGAGAGATTTTTACGCAATTTGTACAAAATTCATAAGATATTTAGGATTTATAAAAGATTTCGTACAATTTTAAGGGATTTTGAGGGTTGTGAAATTTTCAGGAATTTTAAGTAAATTCAAAATATTTTTCTTTATTTTAAAAGATTTTGTGGGATTTTTAAGGATGTCATGAAATTTGTAAAGATTTTTAAGAATTCTATTGGATTTTTATGATTCTTATAAAATTTTTGTGAAATTTTAAAGAATTTCATGGATTTCAATGAGATTTATGATAATTGTTGTGGATTTTAAAGGATGTAAAAAAATTTTCAATGTTATCGTAGAATTTTAAGGAATTTCAATATGTTTCTGGTAATTTTAAAAGATTTTCACGAATTTAAAAATATTTCAAGGGATTTTGATCCATTTTAAGATATTTTATGGAGTTTAAATTTGTCGAAAAATTGTAAATAATTTCAAGAGATTTTTCAAAGATTTTTTAGATTTTTAAGATATTTGTGAAATTTAAATTAAGATATTTCAAGAGGTTTCTAAAAAAAATTAAAAAGACCATCTAAATAACATGCGCGCGATTATTTCGTTATTTTCTTCTTACAACTTCAAGTCATTCAAAAACCAATTTATATTTTCCACAACAATGTATGCGAGACTTTCGAGACATTTCGTTATACCACTTTTTATATAAGGAAGGAATATTTAATATTTTATATAAAAAAATAAAAATATTCCTTCCCTGTGCAACGAGTGTCAATGCCTCCTTTTTGCACCTCTGGTGACTTGAGTCCCAAAGGTCTTCTCAACGTTCATAGTCGATTTGACTTGCTCGAGGCAGTAAACCGAACTGAATTCTTGAGAAGATCAAAAGTGCTTGCGAATTCGTTGCACAAGATGGTGAATTTGATCACTGATCTTGAAAATACACAAATCGTCTCCAAGGTGGTACGAGTGTCAATATTTATTCAGAAAATTTCCAATGATCACACAATTTGACGATTTCACATTTGAACCATAGAGGATTTTCCTTATATTTCAATTTCCTATCTCACAAACACAGATTATCCGTGGTTGCAATCAGCTTCCCTATTAATTTCATTATAAACCATTACCAAACCATCAGTGCATTTGGCGATTGTCTCTGCACGGTGACATGCAAATTCACGCGGCTCACCGCAAAACCGCAGGTGGTGAGAATTTCGTTGAAGAGCATTACTAAGTAATTTGTTCTTTCAGCTAAGGCCTGTGGCGAATTGCAGCCGCAAACATAATAAGGTCTCAAAAAGCAAATCTGAAACGGTACTCGTTCAGTGGCTGATCTGACCACCGTAGTAGTGAAATATTTAAAGGGCACATTGTCTTACGCGTAAAATTGAAAAATGTTCACATTGTATGTGATGTAGGGCAGCTTATAGCAAGAAACACGATACCTGCCCTTATTCGCTTGCCTTATCCCGTATAGTTTACCAAGATTAAAATCTGACAAATGAGAGGAGTCAGTGATGTGTCGCTACATGGAAACACTATTAACCACATACAACTACCGTTCGCTGATTGTCAATGCATATCGTCTTCTCGGGCCAACTCGAGCATTCACCGCAACCGGAATTCGTCTTTCTCTCGGTGGCAGGTACAAAATTTTAACGGTAGCAATCTCGTGCCATCAACGATCCTTCAATTTATTAATTATCCATTACGCATTTTTTATACAAAAATCCTCTAATAAATCTTTCAATTACAATACTAGTTAATGAATTCCAGTGGTGAAGAAGTCTTCAGGCATTTTGGATCTTCATTTTCCTTGACTACTTCCGTAAAGCTGCTCTCTAAATATGAATCAGCGAAATTTCGCTGATTCAACCAGCCTACACTGAGAAAAATGTTTGGTGCGGACAACAAAATATTTTGTTGCTATAGAAGCAACAAAAATTTTTGGTTGTGCTAACCAAAGTTTTGTGAATTCCACCAAAACTGAGATTTTGTTGATTCAAATGAATTTTCTTGGTTCAACAAAAAGTTTGTTGAAAGAACCAAGATTTGTTTGGCACAACCAAACAATTTTTGTTGCTTCTATAGCAACAAAAAGTTTTGTTGTCCGCACCAAACATTTTTCTCAGTGTAGAGTATACAGCTGCGAATCAGCGAAAAATTTATTTCGCTGATTAACATTTAAATTTCCCTGCCAAAATTTGGAAATATTCTTAGGTTAAGAATAGATTTCAATTTTTTATACTTTTAAAAATGAACATTTATTACACACTTAATAGAATACAAAAATGTATTTGAAATTTGAAATTTATAAACATTATTAATAAACACATATTCCAATATTTTTAAAAATTTGACTACTCTAAATCAAAAAGGAACTAATTCTTTAAAACAATTTATTAATGCTGTATAATATTATCCTTTTCTGCCTGTGGATAA
>UCOK01018782.1:0-10123 GCA_900474325.1 Synergus umbraculus | reverse complement strand
TTAATATCCAGATATTCAAATTTAATATCCAGAGTTTAAAATATTGGATGTTAGAATATTTGGATTATATATTTTAATATCAAGATATTATATCTAAATATCTAGATATTCGTCCCATAGTTAAATAGCTAGATATTACTTTTTAATATCCATTTTTCTCCGTGTAAGTTTCAATCGCATATTTTGATGTAGTAAAGTGACCAAACTTTTATAACATTGGTAGCACTGACTTTCAAAAAAACAACGTTCAACAGTGAATTAATCTGCAATTTAACACTAAAAACTGATCATTATAATATTATATATTTTGCAGTTTATATAAAATAATTTCAGATCGTGTTTTGACAGTTTTTGCAAATGACAATCTAAATAATTGAATATATCAACAATTATAAATATGTCAAAAGCTAGCGAGGTCAAAAACTTTGCAAAAAGGAAAGCATAAATAAACAGCATAAATTTTCTGTAAATTATTATAAAGCTATACCAAATATTGTTATTTTAAACTGTAATCTCTCGCAGACATTTAAAATTTATGCTGCAGAGTACAAATCAGTGTTTAAGGAATATTGAAAAAAAAAAGTAGAGAATATTCAATGTTCATATTTTTTTGTAAAGCATATATTGCTGTCACTTATAAAAGCGTGCTTAAAAATTTTTATTGAACTTTTACATCTATCGTTAAGTCTCCGAAACACATTTTAGCAAAATTGCTGCTAATACATTATATACGCTTTCGCATTAAGCCAAAGAAGAAATATAGCTTTTTAAAAGGCGTCAGCCCACTGCAGGCGTTCACTTTTTAACGTTTGTCCTGAGTATTCATAAGGCCGAAGTAATATTCGATTGTCCGGCGCTCTTAAACGCCAAAAATTTACGCTTGAGTTTACGATGGACCCGCGTGTAACAAATATGTGAGTTGATGTCTGCGGTTAAGAAATGAAAAAAAAATGTAGAATGAAGAGACTCAGAGAAAGAGAAAGAAAATAAGAGTGCGAAGCATTTCAAAGCTGAAGGGAAAATGAATTCCTTCAGTTGCTAAAGCCAAAAACACTAAACGCGAATTTTAGTATCCAGATATAATTCACATCAGCCTGTGTCTTCCTCTTTATCACCAATAAAAATATCAGTTGTCTGACATGTGCGCATCATCTCTAAAATCACGTCGCGATACGCATTTCGCGATATGGTACGCCAAACGCGAAAGATCATAAAAATGTAATTTGTAAATACAATTTCCTTAATGATATTGCATATATTTCATGGCCCACGTGTGGTTTTGCCTACGAAAACAAAAACAAAAAAACGATCAGCAGAACACATTTCTTTTTCATTTTTGGCATTCTCAAACATATAAAAGTTGTAAAATTTCTTATAGCGATAACTTTTTTCGTGTGAATGAATTTAATAACCTATGCACATCCCAGATATGAATGCAGAGAAGTAATTTATTTAAATTAAATACTCATAAATTTGGTGTTATGCCCCATAAACTTTATTGATAGAATTAATTTATGACTGATAATTTGCTGGAGCTCTTAAGAATTTTTTAACCAAATTGACAATTACGAAAAATTTTTGGGACAATTTTTCTCTTTAGAAATCTCTTTAGAACAGAAAATTCAAACTGATATGAGTCTACACTTCTGTATTGTAAAAATTGTATCCTATTGACTGCCTATCGTTGTTACAAATATGGGATTTGGTTCATCGCACTTTGTTACAGAGCTTTTGACTACCAGTCGATCGCTTTTGTATTTTCATTCCATCGAATCCAGTGGATTAAACGTATACTGACACTAGTCTCTCTTTCACAAAAACCACGTTTAGTGCAATATTTCGTTCAGAACTTTGCCATTTGAAAAACAGTGAGTTCGGCAGATCGACAAACAATGGAAGCATCGATACTCCGAGGGAGATCGATGGCATATTTTTTTTTTTTATCAAAACAGTTGCAGGAAAGCGAGATGTCAACTCCACCTTCCCTCTCCCCTTCAAACATTTAATTGATGAACGACCACGAAGGAAATAGATTAGTTTCGTGAAGCGACGAGTTCCTGTGTGGTTTTTGTCACTAGAATCAAAACGTCGAAACCACTGATTTACGCATTGTCCTTGCAGCATCCGCTTGACATTTTCCACTCAGATAACTTCTACATATAGACTGAATCTCAATACGGCAAAATGGTGTTTGCAAATGGACCAACTGAGTTTCTGCATGCGAAATACACTCGAAAACAGCCAAGAATTTCCGATCTCTTCAGAGAACAAACAGAGAACGGGAATGTTACACGTTTTCTATCTTAAACGCATTTTCTATGCGCCCTTTCCAGTTTACCCTCATGGTAATTTTTCGAATTTCATTTGGTTTAGAAAGAGTTTTATCACTTAGAGGCGCAAAAATGTTGTAGACATATTCAACGCTATGAAATTTCAGAAGTGAGAAGTTTGTAAATTCTTCTGGATGAATTTTTTACCCTAAACTTTTCTTATTTGTGCAAAAGTTCTAAGGGTAAGGGTGCCGATGGTTTAATTTGTCCCAAAGGGGCAGGTAAAAATAAAATAAAACTGAAATTTTTAAGCGAATTTAAAAGTATACAAAATAATTAAGAATTCATAATTTTTTTAATATAGATACTTTTACTTTTTGTCTAATTTTAGGAATCTCCATAAGTTTACGAAAAATTCCTTAAAGTACCTTTAACATCCTTCAAAATCTGATGAAATTCCTTTAAATAAACTGAAATCTCGGAAAATCCCTTTAATATCCTTTAGCATCGCATATAATTCCTTTAAATTTCATAAAATCACTTGCTATTCCTTAATATTCCTTAAATTCTACAAGCTGTCGTTATATCCCTTAAAATACTCAAAATCCCATGAAATCTCATTAAATCTCTTAAAAATTCCACGAAATTTCGTTAAATACTTAAAAATTCTTGAGAATCCAATGAAGTCTCGCCAACCCCCTTAAAATTTTTGCGAATAAAATTCCTTACAATTATTTAATACCACAAAACATCTTAAAATCCTTTAAAATTACTTAGAATCCTCCAAAATATCATCAAATCCCATAAAGTTACTTAAAATTTCATGATATCCCCTGAAATTCCTAAAAATTTCATGAAGTCTCATTAAATCTCTTAAAATTACTCAAAATTCCTCGAAATTTCTTTAAATACTTAAAAATTCTTGAGAATCCAATGAAGTCTTACCAAATTCTTTAAAATTTCTGGGAATAAAAATCCTTACCATTATGTAATACCACAAAACTTCTTAAAATCCTTTAAAATCACTTAGAATCTCCCAAAATATCATCAAATCCCATAAAGTTACTTAAAATCTCATGATATCCCCTGAAATTCCTAAAAATCCAATAAAATCTCGTAAATTCCTTGAAATTCCTAAGTCCTAAAAATGACTTAATATATTTTCGCGACATTTCGATAAACTTTTTTAGGAAGGAGATAAGATACATCCGGAAATTGAAGTTGACTACAGGAGGGCCAAAAGTTTCGTTCAGCAGCTGACTGACACTTGTCTTTGTTAATCATGCGTGAAATATTAATGTTTACCCACGCATGACAGTATATTGTACCTACCAAATTATTATTAGAGACATGTTGATAATCGTTCATCTTTAGTAAGGTTCGTGATATTAAAATTGAACGAAACCGTTACAAAATGTGTCCTTTCTGCCGCCTCATGAAAAATGTTCACGTGAATATATTTCTTTGTACAAAGATTCGTCTCGGTCTTTGCTATAAAAAAAAATAAATAAATAAAGAACGCAGGAGACCTGGTACTGTACCTGCGGTACTATAACCCCAGTCAGCATCATAAAGCAGCTTTGTCTTCGATGACTAGGGAGTTTTCGATTAACAGGTTCTTCCCAAAAGAGATGCCTCGGAAACACGACGAGGTCCATTAAAACGCTACATAATTAAACTTCATAAAGCTAAATTTACCTTCGGATGATCGAATTTTTTTTAGAATTCTAACATGCTAAATGTTCCTACTGATAATATGCGAAGATTCTTTCATTCTCATTTCGAATTTAAATAATTTAAATGTATTTTAATATTTTTAATGTATTTTAATGAATTTTAATTAAATAAAGCGCATACACTCAGAAAAAAGTTTGTTTAAATAAAACAAATTATTGTTTGATTTTTGTTTGATTATTGTTTGATCCAAATAAATTTTTTATTTGTTTTTATTTATTTCAATTGAAAAAAATTTTGTTTCATTTAAATAAATTTTTTGTTTAAATTAAATAAATTTCTTGTTTGACAGTTGAAAAAAAATATAAATGAATAATTTTTTTCCAAAAAAAAAAGAGAAAAAATGAAATCGATCTATATTATAGTTTCATTTATCTAATACATACTCTATAATTAATGAAAAATTGATTTCTTCGATATTGCAAAATTCGCGGCGACCAGGACTCGAACACAAGACGCGCGGAAAAAGCGGAATTAAAACTCGACACTCTACCCTCTACGCCACGGAGGCTGATCACAAATTCTAACGAATCAGGTATATTTGAATGCAAACAAGTCTTTGACACTGTTATTTTTTCACATCTCTAAAAGTTTAATCACATTATATTTTTTGTTTGAATTAAACAAATTTTTTATTTAAATTAAACATATATTGACATTATACCAAACAAATTATATATTTCAATCAAGAAAGTGAATATTCTTCATTTATTAACTTTAAATAAATGTTTTGTTAATTGAAGTAAAAAATTTATTTCGTTCAATTATCTGACTTTAAAGAAATTTTTTTCTGAGTGATAGAAGTCAAATTTAAACTTGGATAATAATAAATTTTGTGAATTGCCATACTTGAAATTTAAATTACATGATTAAATTGACAATGATTGAAATGTTAAACGTTTAAATTGAGAACGTTTTATTAATCACTCCAGTAACTTCCAGTAACATTCTATAAAGGTTTCAAAAAATAATTGAATCCGCTTCGAGTGAGTACACATGAGTGCGTTTTGCATCAGGTTAAATTACCACACGTGCATCTGCATTCATAATTGTTCAAGGGGGTCTTATTTCGAGACGCGGTTATTAAAATTAGGAATAAGACTTGACCAAATTCAGTGACGCCTCTTCGAATTGTTCATGTTTTATTCAGACGATCACATTCATTCTTTAAGACAGAGAGTATGCGTGCCGACGAATAAAGTATACTCAGTTAATGGAAAATCGTAGTGATCCTTATCCTCTGAATTAGGAACTGTCGAAAATAATGACCCTCAGTCCATCCCACGCCTTAAAAACTAATGTACCGCAATTTTATCTGTAAGAGTGCCACTGGTTTAAAATTTATTCTATCTCACATTAAATATAGTTAAAGAATCTTACAAACTTCTAAATAATCGTTTCTTTCACACTTTTTGCTACTTGTTGCAGGGACCAGTAAAAATTTCACAGAGTATTTTAAAAATTGCATTATAAAAATTGTTGAATGCAATGCGGAATATTGAATATTTTATTTTTCAAATTGTATACTATAAATGAAAGGAAATTCAGTATAATGAACATATTCTCGACGTCAACGTGACATCTTGACATATACTTTATAAGACAAGCGCATCAAAGTTGCCTTTCAAGAACTAATTGCACTCCGTCAAGCACATAATTGAATGCTGCAGCACAGCTGATACGTAAGCGAGTGTATACTTTGTATATTTCATATATCAGATGTACATAGAAAAAAAATATGAAGTTATGAATTATCCTCAATAAAATAATGAAAGCTTGTTTAACAATATTAAATTCTACTTCTTTCGAGTTTCACGAGTCATCTTTCTTCTTAAATGAGACAATAAGGATTCAGCGAATTAATTGCTTTCAACCCTGACTTTGAGAAATTGTCTATTACTTTCCAAAGGAATAAAAAGAAAAAGTCGAAGTTCCAAATTAAAGAATTTCAGGAGTTAATTTTTAATAACCATCTACTGTATCCCAGGAGTCTCATGCAACACAGAATCTTTTTATGAGAACGATGAATTATGAGGCGCCGAGCAAAGTGCATTTCTTACAAAGATTTATGGCGATGTCTAGGTGTACAAAGCGGAGCATTATTGTGTCTTTTGGCGCGAAAGACTTTCGGTTGGCTGAAACCAATGTCTTATTTACATTCGGAATAACATCAGTTTCCATCATGCTTAATCATTTTTTGGAATAAAATCTTTCCAGAGAAAAATTTTCGAAATGGCACTTCTGCAAATAGAATTTTCTGAGATGGACTCTGCTCCCCTTTTGCAAACTGTTTTCGAGAGAAAAATGCAATGGCTCGGCATTTAGAGTACCTTATTTCACAAAGGTATTCATACTCTCTCTTGAACCACAGTATTTAATAGTTCTGTTACAATCTTTCTCTCCTATTGTAAAATATTCAATTTATTCCTTCAGCTCTCATCAAGAAACGGACACCGCAAACTGTTTATAAATCACTGCGTTCTGTCAACCAGAAGATTACGCATTTAATAGATGCAATTCTCTTTTGCGGTCGTGGGGACTTTAAAAATGTTTAAGTGAATTATATGTCGCGTTGTATATGTGCATGTGCCACAAATATAAGAGGATATTAATGTAGGGTACGCAGTCCTACATAGTTGCTAGTAACTTTAAATATTTGTTTAAATTTAGATAGTACAAGAATCCTTTTAAATTCTCACAGAATCATTTAAATATCAGAAAAATCTCTCGAAATCACCTAAAATTATTAGAAATCTCATACAATTCCTTAAAATTTCAGAATAATATTTCATATTCTTTAAAACCTCATAAAACTCTTACAAAGCTTTTAAAATCCCTTAAAATTTCACAAAATATCCTAAAATCCCATAAAATTCTACAAAATCATTTTAATATCTTGAAAATCTCTTTAATTTCGTAAAAGTCACTTAAAATCTTTAAAAATGCACATAAAAATCTTCTGAATCATTAATCTCTAGAAATCCGTGTTAAAATTCGTGAAAATCTGTAGAAATTTCTAGCAAACTGTGGTAATTTTTCAACTCTTAAAAATTCTTAAAATCATTAAAAACATTAAATTCCATGAAATCCTTAAAAATATTACAAAATCTTTTATAAATCAAAAATATTTTCTGAAAACACTTAAAATTTGATGAAAACCTTCGACAACTTTGTAAATTCTACAAAATCTTTTAAAAATCATAAAAAGCCTTTGAAATTCCTCAATAAAAATCCCTGTAATGTTTTAAATTATTATTTAAATCCCACAAAATACATATTTTAAAAGTCATAAAAATACATTGAACTCCGATTGAAATCTGATCAGTCGTGAAAAATTCTAAAAATTCCCAGAAACTTCTTGAAATTCTTTAAAATTCTACGATAACATTTAAAATCCTATTATCTCCCATGAAATCTTTAAAAATTCCATAAAATTTCCTTAAAATTCCTAGATTTTCAATGTACCTAATTTGAGTTTAGTCTCGTAACAAAATGATTACTAGCGAAACCAAATTCAAAATTTCAAATTCATTTCACGCAGAATTTATTATGCGGTAAATATCGATTGTCGAAAATCACTATCGATACTTACATGACAAATCAGGAGTGCGGAATAGGCGTTACGATATTTCGACTTCGACTCAATCACCTTTTTAGAATAGAATACTCTCTAAATCTGAATCAGTGAAAAGTCACTGATTGACAGTGAAATTTTACTGATTCAAATAGCTAGAATCCGGTCACTGATAATGAGTGAAAAATTACTGATTCATTCAGTGAATAAAAGTCACTGATTTAATCAGTACAAAGGGATAATGTGGACCGATAGTTGACAGCACTTGTACCTTCTTAATTTAGCGTGAGATTTAAATAATACTAAAAGCACACTGCTATTATGAAATCCAAATTAAAATTCCAACATGAATAAAAATTGTTGAAAAATATCAAATTAGTCCGATTATTAGAAATTAAACATTTTCTGCAGCAATATCGATATATGCTACAGGAAATTTTCAATTTTTTATAGTGTTCGCGTCGTGCTTCGCGTTTACACCTTTTATGAATTGAAAATTTCTACAATTACTGAATTTACTGATTGAAATTGGAACTTGATTTCCAAAAATAATAAGTATACTTTATTGAAATTTATAAAGGTTATATCGGTTCACTAATTAAATTAGTAAGAACTTACTGATAATCAGTGGACTAATTACTGAATTGATCAGTGAAAAGTCTCAAATCACTGATTCATCAGTGAAATACTTAATCACTAATTAAATCAGTGAAATTTTCACTGATTCAAAGTTAGAGAGTATACATGAAGAACAATGTATAGTGAAAAAATGAAGAAATAAAAGAATAATGCACGATTATTAAAGAGTTAGGATATCATGAGTTCAAGTGACATTGGTACTCTCATTGTTATTCAGACTGCATACTTTATTAGGGTAGGAGGAAGACAGACACAGCGAGATTATGAGATCGACTCGTTCCCCCTGCCCTGCGTTCGGAGAATCCAGAGAGAAGGTAGGAGCATTGGAGTTGGGGTAACTCAGATACCTTGTACAGACCTACAGCGTTTAACTTCTAATTGAATTGTGAATCCCAATGCTGCACCGACAGTATAGAAAGACCCACAGTTAAATCAACTGTGTGAACCTTCTAACTGAATTATCAATCCCCGTATAAAAGCAAAATGCTGAAACGTTCGTGATCAAAATAACCCAGAGGAAAAATAAATCAAAGAACAAAAAGAAAACTTTAAGAACCAGAGAAAAATGAACCTACTCTGATCCAATATTTGCCCACGAATATATACGAGAACTTGGAAAATCTTCATTAACTTCTCACATCTTGATATCGAACAAAAAATAAGACAATTTATCTTATTTATATAAATAATTAGTACGATAGTGCAAACTGCGCAAAGAAATAACTTATTCCAAACAATTCCATCACATTGATTTCATTTGTGCCAAAGATTGATTTGATAATCGTTTCTTTTACCTTAATAACTATCTTTCCTGGATATGCTCTACTTTCGCCTCTTATCTTTTGCTTTTATCAGAGTGAAGAATGGGAATTGTAAACAGGGGAAAATGAGCATTAGCTTAACAAAATTAATTTTTTATTCAGAATATGTGCAAGCTTGTGAAAAGGTTTGCAGGTCCCACGACAGCATAAAGGGAATAGGTGGTCAAAACGCAAAAGGACAGTAAATCATAGATCCCCAGGGTCATTATTAAGTTATCAGGCGTAACTGCGACACGAAGTTAACAAACGCACACTCTGTCCCCGAGTTTCGACGAGCTTCTGCAATTTCCGTAGCTAGTAGCGTTTTCAAATTAAGATTTAATCTGATTCGTCATCGAAGGGTGAATTTTACGAAGGGTCCTCGCGACAATAATTTGCATTTGTAATTTATTTCCAAATATCAGTGTTACCATAGGTATAATTTATAAATGAATAAGATTTATATACCGGAGGGAATTGGATCATTTACTTTCTTCAATATTATCCGAAATGAAATCCCACGTTTTCTGTGCGATGAACTGTTTGGGAGACTTTTCCCTATATGTATCCTGAAAAAACACGTAACATGTGAAAATCAGCAAAGAGGCCAACAAAAAGGACGAAGCTGGCAAAAAGATGAAATCTTATGGAAGGCCCGCGATATAAATGCACACGCCTTCGAATTTTCGAGTACGTGAGTCTCCATTGTCAGCCGGAACACGTAGACGGTGCGACACCCGGCATATGAACTATTGGGACATCATCTCTCCTCGCACCCTCCGTTTTCCGTAACTTCGCCTGGCTAGACTTCAAGCTCCCTCAAGCTTCGTCGTCCTAGAGCTTACACGGTACTTTCCTGCAGCACATTGCCGTACAGAACGAGTTTCACCCTGAACGCTTGCAACTCTTGCGAAGAAGAGAAAAATTCAACCTTACTTGCTTCACCCAAAAGATACATGAGGATTTGGCGACCCAGATAACTTCGCGATTGCATCACTGGTTTTCTAGTAAAGTGTTCTATATGCGGCTGACGTTATTAAAGTTTACTCTTATATATTAACAGGGTGTCTATTGACTCAACCGATTCAAATTCCAGGCGTTTTCCC